>CM076983.1:42666937-42696937 GCA_039105355.1 Benthosema pterotum | reverse complement strand
GGCCATGCCTTTCCACCTCTGCATGGGTTATTTTGGGTGCACTGATCTGGGAAGAGAGATGCACTACGGGGTGTCCTGTTTGCGAATCAGCAGAAAACTGCAATTTGGGTGCCAAGGACAATAATGAACGAATAATAATTATTTTGTCCTTTGGGATATATTTTGTCACTATGCATTTGCACATACAGTACATCGAATACGTCCTTTGGTTTTTACCTATCCTTTTACTTAGAACTTCTAGCAGTAGTAGGTTCCGTTAATACGGTTAGTGGTTAAACGTTTTTCCCCCCACAAATGACTGTGCTTTCATTATACTAGAACAAGGGGGATTCCACCCATTTAATATTTTTTTCTGAGAGCGTACAAATGGAACCAAATGGACCCTGACGGGTCCATTTGGTTCCATTTGTGCACCCTCAGAAAAAAGGTCCTAAAAAATCATTAACAAACGCGACACAAACACAACTTAATGCCATCATCAAGTAAAATACAGTACAGTAGAATTTTGAAAATGGGTGGATTATAACAATTCTGAAAAATTTGGACCATGTCAAGTTCAATCAACTAGAACATCTTCAAGCGATTTTAAACAATCTAAATAACAAAAAGTGCAATCATACACATCAATGCAGCCTGATAACATCAGTCAGTCTTTCTGACATGAACAAATTAATGAATGGGCCTACATAAATATTTTTAAAAAATCGATTTTGAACCTGGCGATTCGATATTGATATCAAGGTATTTAGAATTGCGATATATTGGCATATCGATTATTTTGCCCACGCCTACTCACTGCCCGTTCAGAGACACACACACATTTGGTTTTGTTTTGTAAGCTGTTGAGCAGGATTTGGCGATCATGTACTGGGCTTATGAACTGGAAAAGGTAGACCGAGAAGTGCATCTTCACCCCCTCACAGGACCAGCGCCAGATAAACAGTATTAATTGTATTTGTTATGTCCTCCCACTCCCAGGATCATTGTATATCATGTGCTCTTGGCGGTCGTGGATGTGTTGTTGATGACTCTGCACCTCCTGCTTGCTCTTGGGACAAATTACGTTTGCGAGGCTTTTCCTCCATCACAGTGAAAATGATCGGTATGCCGTTGTGCTGAGCACAGCGCACTGCTCTTAAAAAAACACATATACCCTCGTGTGCCTTTTGTCGGCATGTCAAAATAAAATAAAAAAGCTGATCTACAACCTCATAGCTTATAGATCGAATATTTCCGAAAAAGAGACTTGATGTGAGGTGCAATAGACCCCTGGGGGGTGGGGGACCCATTTCAACAAGTGTGGCTAAAAGTAATGGATCAATGTATTGGCCATTACTGAATAAACCTGCAACTCACTAGCTTTAGTATGATGTAGGGGCGGATGTAACATTTCCCAATTGGCGGGGCAGGAGAAAATGGTATGGGGGCTACTTAATCGCCCGTGTTGCCGCATCCATACCATTTTCGGTTACAGGACTTTTATTAGTCAAGTAAAGCATCAATAATAACATCAGTTGTTGTTGAAGTTGCAACAGACACGAAGCATGCATAAAGCTAAAGGTCTGACTCAGAGAGTTTTCTGTTTTCAATGATGAAATGCTGTTGGTTTAGTGGTGACACAGCTGTAGTTAGTTAGTAGCAGTAGTAGTGTTTCATATCATTTTAAATATAAGCACTTTAATTTGAAATATCTTGGGTTGTTTTGCATGCCATCATGTTTGGTGGGGCAGACAGGGCATTTAGGGGGGCATTGCCCCCCCCATGCCCATGCCTAGATCCGCACCTCATATGATGCCTTTATATATGGATATACGAACGCACGCACGCACACGCACGGGGCCACTCACAGTCTCACACACACACACAGTCTAATATATTCGACTTGCCATAGAACTGCCAGTACCCAACCTTTCCCCAGTCCGGGAAAAATAGCAAAAGTCTGTCAGCATGCTCCACCCGGCCACCACAGCGCTGACGGTGCTTCATGCAGGCTCATCTGTTTGACTAAAAATAGTGCCCTGTGTCTTCTGTTGTTCCATGTGAACTCAACCTTACTTTACTTACAGTACTAAGCATACTGTATTTGTCTTGTGAATTGTGATGATAAACAAGAGGTTTCGCGTGGGTTGCGGCATGTCTTAGAAACGACGGCGTGTGTTCGAAATGGTAAATGGAAACTTTGTGGTAATTATCACTAAGCACTAATTGGAACAGACAACAGCTGAAAGGTTCTGCTCACCTGTCACTATGTGTCTATGTTTGTCTCCATCACTCTGTGTGCTCCTACGTGTGGTGTGTGTGTGTGTGTGTGTGTGTGTGTGTGTGTGTGTGTGTGTGTGTGTGTGTGTGTGTGTGCGCGTGCACGCGCGCGCGTTATGTATCTACATGCAGATGTGTGTATCTGTGCAGACACACAGTGTGTTGGTTGGTCACACACAGTCTATGTGTGACCTGCGCTATCTTTCTGAGTTTTATGTGTGTGCACGCTTGTGTGTGTGTGTGGTGGTTCTCATAAATAAGTAGTACAAATACAAGTGTGTGTGTGTGTGTGTGTGTGTGTGTGTGTGTGTGTGTGTGTGTGTGTGTGTGTGTGTGTGTGTGTGTGTGTGTGTGTGTGTGTGTGTTTGTGTTTGTGTGTGTGTGTGTGTGTGTGTACACGTGCACATTTGTGAGTGAACATACAGCCGTGCTGGCATTTGTTTGAGTGATTTTGTGTGTGTGTGTGTGTGTGTGTGTGTGTGTGTGTGTGTGTGTGTGTGTGTGTGTGTGTGTGTGTGTGTGTGTGTGTGTGTGTGTGTTGTGTGTGTGTGTGTGTGCGTGTGTGCGTGCGTGCGTGCGTGCGTGTGAGTATCTCACCTGTCACATTTCAGACCCCCAAAACCCTCCTTACACCGGCATGACCCTGCTGGCTGAGCTGTCAATCAAACACACCCAGACGTGAAATGAGAGAGAGCATCTCCACAAAGACACTGCAGCCTTCACAATGCCACTGAAAATACACCTACACGCAATTTAAAACACATTATAAAGCCATTCACCAAACAAAATACATCTCGTCCCAAATACAGAATGATGATCAAACTAAAGTTGATTAAAAAAAACGAATAGTTGAACTTTTCAAAGGTTATGGGAGGGGAAGATCTGTATAAAGCAGTGGTTTTCAACCTTTTTTCATACCAGGGCCCAGTATTTATTTAGCGTTTAGCCACGGACCACATTTGATGTTGAGTCTAATCTCTCAGACCCGAAAGCAAGGATGTTCAAGTTTTTTAGAGGGATAAGGAGAGATAACTGGCCAAATGTTGGTCAAAATAACAATTATTCTACATTTTCTAATTATTGAAAATTGTAATTCAGATGCTTAAAGATGATTTAACCAAATGGGCCCTTATAGATTTGTAACTCTTGTAAGGGCTAAAATGAATTTGAGTTTGAGTTTCATTTCAACGCTTTCAAGAGTTACAAATCTATAAGGGTCCATTTGGGTACCAACTGTTCATCATTTTAGCTGCATGGGGACCACCTGGAATCCTCTCAGGGACCACTGCTGGTCCCTGGACCACCTGTTGTAAACCGCTGGAATAAAGCTCATGACGCAAATGTATTTGTTCAATCTCAATCTGCATGCGTGTGCATGTGGCGAATGTCTCTATATATGCAGGACTACGCACAGTGTATATAAGTATAATGCAACAGAGAGCGTGACAGTTGTGAGAAAATAACCTCACAGCGGGGGGCGGGGGTGCTTCATTCCAGGGGCGGATGTAAAATTTCCCAATTGGGGGGAGGCATGAGAAAATGGTACGGGGGCAGCTTCATGTAGCCACACCCATACCATTTTCGGTTACAGGACTTTTATTAGGCAAGTAAAGCATCAATAATAACATCAGTTGTTGCTGAAGTTGCAACAGACACGCAGCATGCATAAAGCTAAAGGTCTGACTCAGAGAGTTTTCTGGTTTCAATGATGAAATGCTGTTTGTTTAGTGGTGCGCACAATTCTAGTTAGTTAGTAGCAGTAGTAGTGTTTAATATAAGCACTTTAATTTCAGATATCTTGGGTTGTTTTGCATGCCATCATGTTTGGTGGGGCAGACTGGTCATTGCCCCCCCCCCCCCCCCCCCCCCATGCTCATGCCTAGATCCGCCCCTGCTTCATACCCAGCTGAAGTGTGGTTTCTCATAATTGACTTGCTCACGGTGCATTACCCCCGCTCATACCACGGCTAACTTGCCAAAGTATTTAATGCACAGTCGTTTAGAAGTTTAGAAGCAATTTACTCATGAAACGCAACGCAAAGCCACCGCTGCAGGAGAAATAGCACCTGCCTCTACGCCAGCGAGCCGAGTGCTTCTCTCAAACCCTTTTCAAGTCAAGGAGCCCATTGATAATTATGCAATTAGCAGCGGAACCACATCTGAAAGTGTTCAGATTTATTAAAATAAATAAATAATAAAGAACTCACAAGATTTACAATTACTGCAATCTTACAATATATTGCTGCATTCACTTTATGTCACTTTATGCCGCACTGTGAGCTGTACAGCACTTGCATGCTTATGGATGGATACAATGGTTAAGATTATTGTGATTATACTTTTTTCCATAATTATATACATTTATTTTATACGTTTTTTAGTCCCATTGTTCACACTCAATCAAATAAAAGTGCTTTGAAAATGCAGGCGGATCAGCCATTCATCTGATCACTCGAAGACCTCTCAATTTTTTTTTTTTAAATACATGGTTGTCCTGAAAATCAGAAGAGTGTATGTTATAATATAGGGTAGATATGGAGCATACCGTCTGAGGCCTGGCTGGGGTCTGGAACACATGCAGGACTGATGGATCCATGTAGGTCACAGGAGCAGGGGTGACAGGGACTGTCATCTTCAGCATCCACCTGGTAGGAAACATAAAACATGATGTTATAGACCAGCGGTGCCCACACTTTTTTTTTACTTGAGAGCTACTTTCAAAATGACCGGCTCAACATAATCTACACATCAAAAAAAATAATAATAATAATAATACATTTCAAGGTGGTACTGTTATAGTCTTTAAGAATAATGCACTTACAATGAAAAAATGGAGGGTGAGAATTGGAAGATTTTCTTGTATATGCTACTACTGACGTTTGAAAACAGTATTTAGGGTTTGGGTTGACAGTTTGTGATGTTGAATTTACCCAAAAACTAAGAACTTTCACGTTTTTGTCCACAATTGGGAAAGAGAACTGGCAAAACGTTGGTCAAAATAACAGTTATTCTCCATGTTCTAATTGTGTGGACTCTTGAAATTACGTAATTCAGATGTTTAGTAGATCGTGATCTACTGGTAGATCACGATCTACCTTTTGGGCAGCCCTGTTATAGACTCTGTACCGTCTCTGTAGACTGGAAACCCCATCGCTTTTCAGCATAAAACACAAAAAATATTTGTTTTGCAAAGTAGCAGCTCTGCTCCGTTTGATGCTTTTGTGTAACACTGCAAGCAGGGCATTGATATACAAAAAACAATTGGTGGAATTGATGTGCACATTTGGCCACATTAGTAAGTGCACTTTAAACAGCGTATGTGATATTGCTTGAAATTTACTGAATACCTTTGTTTTAACCCATTGTGTCCTAAGTCCGGTTAGAAAAAAGCCCTAAAAACCTAAGTCCGATTGGAAAAATACCCCTAAAACCTGACTTTTTCTGTAAAACTTGACAGGACTGTCAACGTCTAGTAAAAAAATGATATCTCAGCCTCTGAAGCAGCTAGAAACAAAATTCCAAAACTATTTGAATGCTCAGACCTTTGGCTTTCATGGAAAATTACTTGCCATGGTCCAAATCATTATCACAATTTTAGAAAAATCACCAAAGTCAGAAATTATGAAAATGTAGTAAAACGTCTGCTAAAAAATACCATTTCTGTCATTTCCCAGCCTCTGTAGAAGATTGAAACAAAATTACAATCCCATTTGATAGCTTACACCTGTGCCTTCCCTAGGCAGTTACCTTTCTTGGTCCAAACCTTTGTCACAAAATCTGAAACGTCTACAAATTCAGAAAATATTATAAAATCAATGAAATGTCTACTTTCTTAGCCTCTGTAGCAGATGGAAGCAATATATATGAGATCTGACACAATAGGGTTCCATTAGAAAATACATTTATTTTGTAAAAAACACAATAATAAATATAGGATAATAAAATCAATAAAACTAGTAAACGTAGTACTGCTCTAATTGTTATACAGGAGATGGGAGGATGATGCACAGTGTCATTTCAAAGAAAACTGCAAACGTGCTTCCCAAAGCACTCTTTGCACACAGATACCTGGCAAAACAGTAGCACAAGTACGTTTCTTTGTTCCAAAGTTCTCTACCAACCACACAACGCAGCTCATCCTGTTGTCTCTGAGCTTGTCATACTCAGACGCTGTCCCAAAGCAGCTGCAGAAGGTCCAAAAAGGAGCAAGAGAAGTTCAGGAACCATCTCAGCTTCCAGCGTGGTTCACATCAGCTGGCTGGTTATGGTGGAGCTGTAGACCTGGACCTGCAAATTCACATACATTTTAGTCACCTTGGAGGAAAGAAAAATGTTTACCTATAAGCCATCATGTGTTCAGACATTATTCTCTCTACATTGTTTATAATTATTGCTTACAGAATTGTAGAAAATGTACATAAGTAAAATGTCATAGCTATTTTATCATCATATTAGTAGTAGTCTATTTTCTTTACTATTACAATTATTATAGTAGTAGTAGTAGTATCACACACCATTGTATACACCATTGTATAGTTGTTTACAAATGCTTTTTATATTAGAATTGATACAGTATAGTCATCTTAGTACCGCTTTCACCCATGTATAAAGTTATAACAACATGGTGGTACAATAGTACTATCATCACATAGTATTTCCAGATAATAATGTGAATATAATAATGACGCCCTTTGTAGTCATTATTATACCGTTATGGTCACTGTAGTAGCCCAAGTTGCTTATTGTTTCCATATAACGGTAAACATTCATAATCTTTGTGGTTGGCTTGCTGTAGTAAATTCCATGCATAACGGTACACATAGCGTTCGCTGATCGTCGTCATTATAATGACATTGTAGTAAATTGCTGTTCATCATCCTCCCGTATCCTCCTGTATAACAACAATAGCAAATATTTCTGTCTGATCGGCTGATAGTAATATTTGTTCTTACCTCGAGATGTCCGTGTGTTGCAACCCCTGATCGTCGCGTCGCTATAATCATCATCAAAATCTTCATCTCCGCTGCTGTTGCTGGTCATCCGTATCATAAATCCCCTCGCACAAAATATTGGTTTGTGGTTTCTCTATTTAATATATACTCTAAAACAAGCAATGAAAAAATCCGGAAATGCATTTGCGATACCCAGGAAGCCATACGTCATCGATTTATGGTGCATTTGATTGGCTATCGGCCCGGAAACGGCTGAAAAACAGCAGAAACACGTATTGGGGTTCCCGCCCACTAAGGGATATTTACAGCACAGCGCACCCGTTCACTAAGGGAGAATTACGCGCGGGGTATCCCGCCCCCTATGGGTTAATATGATACTTGCACTATTGTGAAATGCTGCTACTTATATAGATGCACTTTAGAACTTGTTTTTAGTTACCTGTCTTTCAGATGCAAGTTTCTACTGTTCTGTTAATGCTGTCTTTTCATGTTTTGTTGTTTTGACTTGTCTCTTGTTTGAAGTTGGGGACTGCAGACTGAAGTTAGCAACACTGCTAATTTACGGCGTATTTACATGGTAATGTTCATTAATATGCTTTGTCCTGTCTAAATAAACAACTAAAGTAAAAGTGAAGTATTCTGGCAAGTTGGCTGTGGCCTAATTCAGCCTAATTAAAACATACAAAATAGCAGCCAGCGGTGCACAGAGGCGGATGTAACATTTTCCAATTGGGGGGGGGACAGGAGAAAATGGTATGGGGGCGGCTTCATCCGCACCCATACCCTTTTCTGTTACAGGACTTTTATTAGGCAATTAAGCATCAATAATAACATCAGTTGTATAATGCAACCAAATGAACCCTAACGGGTTCATTTGGTTCCATTTGTACGCTCTCAGAAAAAAAGAAGTGTCTATAGAAATCCATTAACATGATGACATACATCTTGATGATGCCATCAAGATGTGTTTCATCATGTTTTTGTGGTTTTTCTTCAGACCTCCATTTCCAGGAAACACAGAATGGGGGGAAACGTTTTCATCATGTCCACCCAGCACCTCTAGGTTATACTATTGACATATTAGAATGTTGAAAATGGGTGGAATTCCCTTTAAAATGCTTCAATCTGGTGCACTTTGAGATCAAATATTTTTCATTATATAATCAATACAAATAAAACCTTATTAATGCAAGCTTTTAGTGGGCCCCCCTGACTTTGGGCCCCTCTACAATTGTCCCCCTTTTCCCCACGTGTCTACGCCCGTGTGTAAGGTAACACATACCCATGCAGGTCTGTAGTGTCCGGGGACACAGCTCTGACAGTTGATGCCTGCCGTGTTGTCACGGCAACCCACGCAGACCCCGCCCCCTCTGTTCTGGCCCCGGGCGTCCAGGCTGAGAGACAGATCAGACACCGTCTGGTTGAAGTAGCACTCATCTGCCTTCCCATGGCAGTTACACTCTGAGAACACACACACACACACACACACACACACACACACACACACACACACACACACACACACACACGCACACGCACACGCACACGCACACGCACACACAGTGTGTTTGTGGTTTGTGATTTGTACGAACTGCTGCCACTCATCCTATGAATAAATAGATAATAAACCTCTAAGAGTGACCTTGGTTCCCCGGAAGGTTTTTCTACCATTTAGTTGTCTTTGTACGCGCTCAGAGTTAAATTCTCACTCCAGATTTTACTGTGGAGGAAACCGAGTACCGTAACTACAGTCACCGCAGCAATGAAAGGCATCGTGTACGTGATATTTTTGGTTTAAAACTGGTTAAAAGGTTAAAGACATGGATACTCCTGTTGCTGATCACTTAGTAAACACGACATTTATACAGTTTTAGTAACTTTTATTTCTCCACAGTAGCAGACGACATGTAAACAGGTTCCCTCCATAACATTGAACTGAACTCCCGCGCTCACTGCGCATGCGCATCACACCCGGTAATGCCGTAAAGGGAAACCATATAGAACTGTCGTAAAGTGTACAAAGTAACACATGCATGTTAACAACTCCTACTGTTGCTGAACAAAATATATAGCAGTGAGTACTATCACAATAGGCTATTTTTTATTATTTTATTATATAAATCTGTTTACCCAGGATTTTAACCAAAGAAAATCACTTACATGCACTTTAAGATACAATAAAATTGATCACAATACAAACAAACTTATCATCAAAATGAGCGAGCTCCTGTATGTAATTGGCCTCGGAACAGCTTCTGAAAATATGGTGTTCCATGGATCCCACAGAAGCAAATAATATGAGTTAAAAACATTCACTGCCAAGGAAAAAATATTTTCATTCACGATTAAAAACATAATAGATCCACAAGTTCGACCGTAGCTATTGGAGCTTACAGAAACTGCTATATGCAATATAACATAATGCTTTATTAAACACCGTCATCATTGTTTTGCAGGGTGCGTGTTGGTTCTTACTTTCACAGACGTGTCTAGTGAGGAAGGTCCCGGCCATCCATGGCTGCTGGTGGTAACCAGGGCAACAGCGATCACAGCTCTCCCCACAGGTGTTGTGCTCACACTCGCAGCTGAATTTCTATACGCACATGCACGCACGCACGCACACACGCACACGCACACACACACACACACACACACACACACACTTAGCAGGGTAACATTTGGCATTTTACACGTTTCTTAATTAAGTGGATCGTGTAGCTTTTAGTCACTGTGTGCCTTTGGTCGTGAAAGGTATACGTGACTCGGACCTGATGAATGCACAAAAACAGCCAGCCATTAAAATCTGAGAGTGGAACTTGACTCCCTTTTGTTTAGAGGGCTGGAACTATCCAATATCCTCGCAGACATTATTCTGTTGATTACTTTTTTCGATCAAATAACCAAGACGCGTGAAGGAATCAGCACGAGACAATTCTAATTGATTTTTCTTTTTACACAATCGACTGAATTGATTAGTCTGTACTCCTCTGAATCATTAAATTCCTACATTTCACACGGCCCACTAGGCCCCAACGTACTTAACTGTACCATTAGGTACAGTGGATGATGAACTGTTGCATTGGTGATGTATGTTATATGAAATGTACTCTATGATATACATAAAAAATGTCTCGTTGTGAACATAGAGTAGTCTGATAGTGTTACAAAACAGTGCTTCTTCAATTATCCCAGGATGAATTTTGTAAAGTGCAAGTAAAACAGCGAGTGCGCGTAAACAACATACAGCATAAGAGTCTATAGGGTATGTGCACACTGGACCCTGGGGTACCGCGGTCAACCAACTATGTTGTTTATGTGTTCTCTTCTTATTTTGTCCAGTTGAAAGCGTAAGAACACATTTGAGGACCGAACTCAGTGACAGAGACTTTGACAGCTCTCTTTTAAAGTGTATACTGGAGGGGGGCAAAAGTGACATCACTGATTGTCAGTGACATCATCACCAAGGGACAGAGCCAAAACTGTCACATCTGGGTTCGACTTCACGGTTCAGCCTCAGGACACGCAGAGGACGCTACAGTGTCAGTGTGTGTGTGTGTGTGTGGGGGGGTGTGTGTGTGTGTGTGTGTGTGTGTGTGTGTGTGTGTGTGTGTGTGTGTGTGTGTGTGTGTGTGTGTGTGTGTGCGTGTAATAGAGAGAGAGAGGGAGAGAGACAGAAAGAAAATGGAAAGAAAGGGAAAGAGAGATCAGTGAAGGGTGTCTGGTTTCAAACATGCCGCAGTTTGAAGTGACACCAGAGAGACATGCTGCTACACTCTGTCACCCGTGGCCCCTGCGGGCACACACACACACACACATAGAGATAGATAGAGAGAGAAATAGAGAGAGAAATAGAGAGAAGAGCAAGACATGTTTGTATTGCTATACTTGTGAGGAAATTAACATTTTAAGACGGTGATTTTATGAGTGCCGTTTCTCCTTAAATCCACTAAACTGTAGGGAAACTACAGTCCATTTCTCTTGTGAGGACAGCCAGTCCTCACAACTATAGTAATAGCAAAGTGCACGCACACACACACGCACATTGCACACACACACAGTGAATGGACTAATAGATAGGCTGGATATGAGACAGCAGAAGAACAGCCCGGGGGCCAGAGGTGCTGTGCAGTTTGTCTGTTCCACCGCCAGTAAGACATGACCCTGACAGAGCAGAGCAGAAAGACAGGTCTACTGGGACACAGAGAGACAGGTCCACCAGGACACAGCAGCGACAGGCAGAGAGAGAGACAGGTCCACCAGGACACAGCAGCGACAGGCAGAGAGAGAGACAGGTCCACCAGGACACAGCAGCGACAGGCAGAGAGAGAGACAGGTCCACCAGGACACAGCAGCGACAGGCAGAGAGAGAGACAGGTCCACCAGGACACAGCAGCGACAGGCAGAGAGAGAGACAGGTCCACCAGGACACAGCAGCGACAGGCAGAGAGACAGGTCCACCAGGACACAGCAGCGACAGGCAGAGAGAGAGACAGGTCCACCAGGACACAGAGACAGGCAGAGAGACAGGTCCACCAGGATACAGCAGCGACAGACAGGCAGAGTAGCCTCGACACCCAGGCTTTCATATTTGTTATCCACAGTGGCCTAGAGGGGGGAGTCAACCTTTCAGGGAGGGCGTCACTCTAAATGATGTGACGTAGCATAGCAGTGGAGGGGCGGTAGGGTGAGGGGCCGGGGATGACGACACGTTGTTGGTGCGATCAAATCAGATCAAATCAGCTCATGTGCCGTCTAAAAAGTGACGCCCCCCCCCCCCCCCCCCCCCCCATCCCCCCCCGCAGGCCAAAATCATTTCAGGTTAGGCCAGGCTACAGGCAGGAGAAACAAAGACAAGAAGACAGTTAGATGTCTTGTACCTTGGTAGTGACGTTAAGGGGACACGCCTTGGCATGGCCATAGCAAATACACATTCCTCCCACTGAGATGTCCTTGATGGAGTAGTAGTACTGGAGAGGGAGAAAGAAAACACATCATGTTAAAAGAAACACTATGTGTGAACGTTACAATAACATGAATAAACACATTGTTTAAAAGGATCCCTGTCTAATAAGACATTGCTAAAAACATTATACTTTCCCTATATAACTAAAATAAACAAATAAAAACACCATTGGCATCTTATTTCTTTCATAAATAGAGAATATTTCACTCAACAGGAACGGCTCCTGGCGCAGTATGATGATGTCACGTGTGATCTAGCTCTATGGATATATGGATGAACATGCTCTGTGACATCATCATCCTGCGACCGGAGCACCTCCTATTGAGTGAAAGATTCTCTATTTATGAAAGAAATAAAGTATTGAAGGTGTTTTTATCTGCATGTTTTAGTTATAGAAGGCAAGTATAGTGTTTTAAGGCATTTTTGTCTTATTAGGCAGGGATCCTTTTAAATCCTCTGGCGTTGTTTTGGAGAGCAGGGCGCTGCTGCATGTGTGTTGTGTGTGCGCCCGTGTGACCGTGTGTGTGTGTGTGTGTGTGTGTGTGTGTACAGTACAATGCTTGTGTGGGCGTGCGAGCGTGCACGAGGTGCCGCTCTCTCACCCTTCTCGTCACGATGGGGTCTACGTCCCTGGGGTCGCTCAGGGTCAAGGTCATGAGGTCGGCGTTGAGCGTTCTGATTCGCTGGAACACCAGCCTGATGTAGCGCGCCGACGTGAAGTTCAACAGGGTGGGGGAGGGGTCATCGGCGCTGGGACGCCCGTTGATGAGAGACGTATGGATCTGGATGAGTGGAGAGAGAGAGAGAGAGAGAGAGAGCTCAACACAGGGTCGGATTGACCATTGGGCGTACAGGGAGGTCTCCCAATGGGTTTCAAGTGTCGTGGTATGATCTGGGTCGTGGTATGATTAAAAGCACTGGTTTTCAACCTCTTTGATCCCAGGGCCCCACTATTCATTCCTAATTTTGAGCCACAGAGGAGGACCACCATTTGATGACATTTTAGCCCCAACAGACCCCCAAAACTAAAGATTTATTTTGCTTTTTGGTTCCACAATTCCAGGATGGATTTGGGAAATTGTTAATTGTTGGTTAAGCATACAGATCAAAATGAACATTAATCTTCTACATTTTTTAATTAGACTTGGACCGATTCAGATGAGTATTTTAACTCTTGAGAGTGTTAACATGAAACCAAATGGACCCACAAGGGTCCATTTGGTTTCATGTTTACGCTCTCAAAGAGTTACACCTGGTAGAATAGGTCCATCACACACTGGTTGTGGTGGTCTAGGCCAAATCACGCTAAAAATGTCCGGGCCGATTTTTTTAGCCCAGTCCACCACTGACTGGCTCAACATCCAGATATAGCAGGTTAAAGTTACATGTTGAAAAAGGACTGAGGAGGGGTCATCGGGCCCTGTGACAAACATTAATTAATTATTGATCTGAAATGGAGGAGAAAAGAGAGAGACAGAGAGAGAGTAAGAGAGGTTAATCTATAACGGCCTGCCAAGTTCCCAGTATACATTTTTAGTATAGAGACTTCATCGTGGCATGTTGCAAGTGGCAACATGCAATCTACTCCAAAAAAAAATCAATGACGTGATCATCACCGTCCAGAATGGCAATTATCAACTAGCGTTAACCACTTGAACCCAGGTGTTCCGCCTTCTTTAGGGAAAGAAGGCTCCTTACGTGTGGCCGTGTCTTCCCTGTTGGCAACGGATGACATGAAACAGGCACCTGTGTCTAGTCTCAATATTTGTAAACCAGGAGTGCCCACACTTTTTTGACTTGAGAACTACTTTCAAAATGAGCAGCTCAACAAGATCTACACATCAAAAATGCGTTTGTTCCATTAAGGAAAATCAAGGCAGTTTGTGCTTGTAATAGTGGTGATGGTGTTACTTACTATAGTGCTTAAGAATAATGCACTTAAAATGAAAAAATAGAGGGGGAGAATTGAAATGTTTCCCTGCTAGTACTGACGTTTGAAAACAGTATTTGATGTTTGAGTTGACAGTTTGTTTATGTTTCTTTCACCCAAAACTAAGAACTTTTCATGTTTTGTCCACAATTGGGAAGGAGAACTGTCAAAACGTTGGTCAAAACAACAACTATTCTCTATTTTCTAATTGTGTGGACTTTTGAAATTTACATAATTCAGATGTTTAAATATAATTTAACACTTGAGAGTGTTTTAAAACACTCTCAAGAGTTACAGATCTATAAGAGTCCAAGTGCTGGGGGGACTGTCATGTGATCTACCTGCACGGCCTGTGTGATCTACTGGTAGATCACCATCTACCTTTTGGGCAGCCCTGATGTAAACAATAGGTTACACCAGGTGGTTTACTAACTATGGTTAGAATAAACTGCTGTGACTAGAACTCTGCCTAAACCTGTTAGTTCATGTATGTACTGTATGTAATTAACTCTTAACATGTGCAGCTTGGGGTAGTCAAGTTACAAAGCTTTTCCTGCTGCACGACAAAACGTGGCTGTTTGACGCCGCCTCAGGTTCGTAAGGTAACCATTCCTTTTGAAGGTCTTTTATAGTAAGAAATACTGTATAGATCTGAGTTTGTACAAAACCTGCAAAGAGCTTAAAACAAAAATGCACAAACACCACAATGAATTCAAAATGTCCCTGCTGGCTTTATGTCATGGCACAGGGAAGCTTTCGTGTAAGACTGTACCAAATGTTGTTCATGCATAGTTGGTGAAACATCATTCAAGCTCAGCTATATTTAGTCTATTATTTTATGTTTAGTGTAGAGCAGGGGTTTTCAACAGGTGGTCCCCAGAATAAGTGATGGAAAGCTGGTTAACCAGATGTAACTCTTTGAATACATGAACATGAAACGAAATGGATCCTTGCGGGTCCATTTGGTATCATGTTTACACTCTCAAGAGTTAAAATATCCATCATGTGAATTAGCCCAAATCTACACAACTAGAGAATGTAGAAGATTAATTGTCATTTTGATCTGTGTGTTTGACTGTTTGGTTTTCTCCGAAATCCAGCCTGGTATTGTGGACAAAAGCTGGTATTGTGGTCCAATAAATAGTGGTATGAAAAAGGTTGAAAACCACTGGTGTAGAGGGAATTAACACAGTGGACTAAGTACAGCTCAATCCCTGTGGACACCAGTCAACAAAGTATAGGGTTTACATGGTAGACTAAAGTCTTGTCGGCGCTCAGCCCTTTTTCCACAGTTCTCTTGCCTGGTGTATCACACACAGGGAATGGAAGCATCAACAGGGAGAGGGGACGGACGCCCTGGAATACTTTGCTCTTACAGATCTGCAGGGTTATTTCATTTACATTTGACTCACCACCACCACCGGCAGAGATGTAGAATAAGGCCCTGCCTGCTGCCAAACTGCCTGTTTGTGGCTATAACTGTGCTCCAATGGAGCCAAAAAACACTTTCTATTTGTAAGAAGAAAAAAAAACTGCAGACTGTATACTGACCGTGTGTGTGTGTGTGTGTGTGTGTGTGTGTGTGTGTGTGTGTGTGTGTGTGTGTGTGTGTGTGTGCGTGCGTGCGTGCGTGTGTGTCTGAGTGTTGCGGCGAAAATTTGACAGGTGTGAGCTGTACACTTGGAAGTAACGATGGGGATGGTTGTGTATGTGTGTGTGCGTGCGCGCGTGCGTGTGTGCGTAAAGAGGAGCGAGGTGACATTGCGAGTGTGTGTGTGCCGTGGTGTGACACATCGCCTACGACTCATTATGGTTTCACTGTGATCAGACTGCGAGGGAGCTGTCAACTGCGTGTGCACAGACACACAGATGCACACACACACACACACACACACACACACACACACACACACACACACACACACACACACACACACACACACACACACACACACACCTCCATCGCTCCTTGCGCCTCTCTTGCAACTAGCTTGCACCCGCTAGAGCGCGTGCACGGAGGCACGCACACACGCACACACACACACACTTTGACAGGCTGTCGCAATTAGAGGCTTTGAGGCCTGATTATGCTTCACACGTAGCTGAGGAGGTCCGTAGCCAGTGGACGTATATGCACTGCTGCAGCGCTCACAACCCATCGATACAACCACTTGACATGTTAATAATAGACAGATGGGACAGATAGAGAGAGCCTCACAAGGTCTTCTTCAAGAAAAGGTTCTTTTAACATTATTATGATTATTACATTTTAATGTTAGATTATTACATTTAATGTTAAAGGGGAATAATATGAAATTCAACTTTTTTTAGTGCTTGTGGCGCTCCCATTAATTGTGTTTTCCCACAAATTATCAGTCTTTCATATCATATAGGAGCTTTAATTTCAATGCAACCTGCTTTGTAAAACTCCTCCTCTCCTTCAGTCTTCAGTTCCAAAATTGCATTTCCGCTTTGTTTATAATGTCCACCACTGTTGATTTTGCAAATTGTCATGGAATTTAAACAAGCATCAGCATTATAATGACTCTACTATAAAATATCCTCCATATCAGCTCCCCCAACACCTCAGGACATTGTGGTACTGCAGCTAAACTGTCCATAAAGAAATGACAAGGACTGGTTATATCAGTGGTGATTGAGGCTCAAACCATTAGAAATAAGCTTGAGGGATATATACAATATGATATTAAGTATTAAAAACAATTTTAGGAAACCATGTTATTTACCCTTTAAAGTAATCTCATGATCGTTTCTCTGGAAACATTGTATATAATACAAAAAATATACAGTATATATTCTGATAACAATTTAGGAAAGGAATGGGCCATGTTTGGGGTCAGTATTAAGTCATTTCACATTTTACAACAGCTATGGTAGCTGTCTGAATCAATCATACTGTTTGTGTCACTGAATATATGTTCCGTTGCAGTTCACCTGTGTATGAATCAATGAAATAAACTTTACAAACACATGCCATCTGTCGCTGCCACTCTTCAAACACTCGTTTGGGTCGCCGATAGTCACAACTACCTGGTCGCCAGCCGTCTCATATTGCTCCCAGTCGTTATGCGTAGCCAGTAGGCCCTGGAAATTAATGACTAGAGCTTTGCTTTGCCGCTTGTAGTGTGTACACACACACACACACATTAGTCTTTTCTCTCTCTTTTCATTAATGCCAATCATATAAGACTGTTCTCTCTGTTCTTGCTGAGTGGGTTTTGCTTTCTCGCACGCACTCACATAAAAACAAACACCACCACCCACAAGCACGCATGCACAGAGACGATCAAAGTGACATGGCTCTGGAAACCATGGTGTGTGCATGCATGCCATCAGTGTTGCTGCAAAAAACTGTTTTTCCTCTATGCTTCTAACAACATTTTTAAAAAACACTGGAGATACTGTAGAGCGGTTAGATCACACATGGTGATAGGAGCAGTTTGAACTCTGCAAGGCAGTAGTACTTTTAATAACTTGCATATGGTGTTGATCTTTCTCTGTGTATGCGGACAGTGAGACTTGTGAACAATCTTAGTAAGAAAATGAACCCACTGAACTGCTCCTTGTGAGCATCTCCTTGCCTTGAAACACTGTGATGTGATGAGCAGTGCTGCCCCCCTCGTGCCCTCGCCGTTGCCCCAGAAATTAATTCGCCCATTCATTTTCCTCATTGACATCATCAAAAATCATATAAAGACAATTACGCCACAGACAACTCGGGTTGTGACAAATTCTTCTAAGAGGGGCAGGACTGCTCAGCTCTATAGGAATGATTGTGATTGAAATGGATAAACACAGCACAGCTTCACAGCACACACTGAACACAGACATAACTAGATTTGCACACATGTAGGCCATGGCCTACTTGTGCATGAGCCCACAAGTCTACATTTTTGTGACACATTTTGTTGATAATCTGTATACTAAGTACTCATTTATTCATAGGCCGACTGATGGCTGGCAGCTGGCTATCAATCTAAACCAAACCAAACATTGACTGCATTCCCATTACCTCTCCGTTCTCCAGAGGATGGATTCTTGAGTAGAAGGAGGTGCAGATGACTTCGTCGTCTTTGGTGTAAGACGGGGGTCCGGTTCTGGGGCTGATGTTGAAGCGGGTCAGGCACTCAGTGTCCGTTATGGCATAGTACTGCCAGGGCTCGTAGTTGACACCGTCCAGCGAGCGCTCCAAGATCCAGTTACCTGTGTGGAGGTAGTGAACAGGCAGGTTAAGAAGAAAGTCAAACTGTAAATATTAGGGCTGCAACTAACGATTATTTTCATAATCGGTTCACCGGCCGGTTAATTGCATCTGACGCTTCTTTAACTATAACCTTAAATGTACACAACATACATTACAGTATATTTTAGATTGTTTTAGACATGTTCTGACTAAGAACAATACTACTTTCTGTCATTTTCTGGGTAGTTGTTCAGAATGTTCACCCATCTGTCAAGCACCAAATGTGTCCATACTGTATATATTGTTTTTGTTTTATGGCTACTTATACTGTATGTATGTGTGTATATATTTGTGCCCGTTGTCCCACAAAGTCTGAGCTGAGCTGTATGCGTCTTTAAAATGCAAAAATCAATAAAAATATTATTGAAAAAAAAGAAAGAACAATACTACAGCGACACCGGTATGCTGCATAACACTTTTTCAACTCCCTTTGTCCCTTTGTCTGGTTATAAACATTTGGAACCAATAAAAAATATTAAAAAGTGCTTTGGAAAAAAAACTCTTAACTCCAAACTGTCTGTTAAAGCAGCTAACTCCACCACCTCCTATCATCTCCTGCAAATATTAGACAATATACGGTATAAATTTTGATGAGGCAAGATTGCAATGTTTTAAATATACATGTTTTTCTTCATTTCCTGAAAAATGGACTCTTCCCGACAGCAGACACCTCAGCAATAATGAGGTATGATGCCAACGCAAGCTTTCGCGGTTACTTGTATTGCTGACTTGTGCTTGTATACAGCTGAGCTGCGGTCTAATGCTTAAAAGTTATCTTTTTATTACTGTACCATACCAGAAACTTATACATTAACCTGCCATGCCTATTGTTAGTTGTCAGAGTCTCTTCCTGAGTGTGTGTGGATGGCTGATAGCCCAAACTAATTAGACTCTGAGCCGGGGCTAACAGTCTAATTAGTTTAACTCAGGAAAAGTGTGACATACTGCTCAAAATCAGCCATCACCCTGCTTGAAGTCTACGTTTGTGGGGACTTGAACAATGCCTACACATCAGCAAGCAACGGTGCCAGGCAGTTGAGCTGGAATTGGTCTTCTAGCTTGGGGTACACAGATATAAACGCTGTTGAGATAAGCACTGACTGCACAGATAAGCCCTGTTCAGATTAGCCCCAAAAGAAGATACTCTCTTTGCTGGACCACAATGCGCACGGAGTCAGCCACCGAGCAGGGGTGGATCTAGGCATGGGCATAGGGGGGCAATGCCCCCCCTAAATGCCCAGTCTGCCCCACCAAACATGATGGCATGCAAAACAACCCAAGACATTTCAAATTAAAGTGCTGATATTTAAAATGATTTGAAACACTACTACTGCTACTAACTAACTACAGCTGTGTCACCACCAAACCAACAGCATTTCATCATTGAAAACAGAAAACTCTCTGAGTCAGACCTTTAGCTTTATGCATGCTGCGTGTCTGTTGCAACTTCAACAATGCTTTATTTGCCTAATAAGTCTTTTAACCAAAAATGGTATGGGGGACGACTTCGCCCCATACCCTTTTCTATTATAATTGGGAAATGTTACATCCGCCCTGGGCCTGATGGATTGACTGAAATGAAGCACAGTTTTTTTTTTTTCATATTAAACAGTAACCCATGGTCACAATTAATGTTGTAACGTAGCTGAGTCATCAATATACCATCATTATTAGCATTATATAGCCAGCTGCCACCACACATAATTTAATTTCAGCATGCGTTATCAGGTTAGACTGTGACACGATTGTGAGTCATTATTAAATAAGTATACGCCCTTTTTAGAAGCTTGGGCACCATGCATGCCGGAATCATCTGTTGGTTACTGTTTTAAAATCTGCCTCCCAGAGAACCGGTCTTAATGGGCTCAGAAAGACATTTGATAGGTCTGAAAATGGACAGACCCCTTTCTTAGCTCCCGGTAGAAATATGAAATGATTCAACACAAACAGTTCCTCATCAGAGACTGTGTATGATCCTCCCTTTCTCCAGAGAACGTATTATTTCCATACATCTAAAAATAACCTGGTAGAGAAGTTGTTGGGTCTATCAACAGTCATGGTTATTCATATACAAACTCATCATGACACAATCCATTCTAGGTACTGCATGAAGATGTAGTAGGCTACAGTATGTTGGTTAATGGCTATGTGTATGTTATTTGACATGCCCTGCCATTGGGAATTCAGCAGATTGTCAGTGCATTGCACTGGCAAATGCTGTTGTTGTCCATTGGAAAATGGCTGAATTTGTCAAGGTTTTATATTATGCTAATTGTTTTCAGAATCTCCAGATATACTTTATCAGCTGGACACAGTTATCAGGGTCAATCAGGAAAAGATCTGGAAGGTATGGAGGGCTGGAATGGCACATGTGTAGAGCAGTATACTGTTTGCTTGTTCATAAGCAACAGGAACTTTACGGTACCTGGACGAGGTGAGTTGGCTGCCTTTATGATCACATAGGCTATCTGGAAAACCTGGAGAAAGAAAGAGAGAGGAGAGAGAGGAGAGAGTCAGCCCTTTTCGGAATTTATCATTCCAGCATGACTTTGAACTTTGACGTATGCCACACCAAATCTCACGTCTGGTCAGAAGCTGTTCTACGTTTTTGTTTGCACCATGTTTCTATCGCCGGACAAAGCAGATCAATGTTGTCTGACCAACTGACAGGCATTTAAACATTCCACCTTGAAATGTACCGCTATAAAACTAATACTTTTGTGGAAATTAGTCCAAGTCATCAACCAATGAGGTACATGTACAACTGTACATGCAATTAAAATGTAACTATGTTTCATTGACAGGGTCGCAGAGGGGCCTACACTTGAGACCCTCCTTTTTTCTCCTTCTATATCAGTGGTTTTCAACCTTTTTCATACCAGGGCCAACTATTTATTCAGGAGTCACAGACCACCATTTGATGACATTTTAACCCAACAGAAATTTCCCCCCACATCTCCTTTGCTTTGGTTCACAACTCTAGGCTGGATTTCGGAGGAAACAAAACAGTCAAACATGCAGATCAAAATGACCATTAATCCTCTACATTTTCTAGTTGTGTAGACTTGGGCTAATTCAGATGATAAATATTTTAACTCTTGAGAGTGTAAAATGAAACCAAATGGACCCATAAGGGTCCATTTGGTTTCATTTTTACACTCTCAAAGAGTTACGTCTGGTTAACAAACCTTCCATCATTTAGCCTGTGGACCACCTAGAATCCTCTCAGGGACCACTGGTGGTCCCCCAGACCACCTGTTGAAAACCACTGTTCTATATGGTTGGCATTTGTAAGACAATGCATTGATGGGAGGTGATTCAAGAAGCATTTTGCTCATAATGATGACAAAACCATACTATGCTAAATATAAAAGCTCCCCTATAAATAACAGACTATATCAAATATAACAAAATATCATAAATGATACAGAACTACGTCCCTAACAGTCAGAGCTCCTTGAGTTCCATTTGTGTTCTTTATGGCCCAGGGACATGCTTTTGACATGCAGACTTAAGTACTTTAAGCACGCCCCAGGATGCTACCGTATACACTACGTTTAATCTGATCACTCTTTATTTCGTTTTAGGCTTTATATATTTAGGTGTCAACCAAATACCCATTGGCTTTCCTTTCGAATCACAAAAGAAATCTTGTTTCAGTTTGAAAAACTTATTTCCGATTGCCGTCTACAATCCCACCATGCTTGTTTTTTTTTAGTTTTTTTTATCAGACACGTGTTTGTGTGGAGTGTTGTTTGTGCAGTCCAGATGAACTGGGTTAGGGCTTTTGTGGAACACTTTTTATTTTTTATTTCTTTCCCATATTGGCCCCGCTCAAATGATTGAGGAGTTCATCAATGTGCAACAAAGAAACATGTTCAGGCCAGCAGCGTTTGAAAGTGGATGGTGGACCAGCACAAAAATCACTCTGACTTAGTTATGGCTCTCTGCAATTGTAAGCAAAAAGTACAACTCACTGGCTCTTAACAATTCTCTATTGGTTCCCGTTTTGCCGGTCTTTCAAGAATAAATGGCTCAAGGCAAGTTTTAGCAATGGTCTCCACTCCAGCTAACACAGGCCAGCTACAGTATACTCAATACATACATGTAGTACAGGCTTGGATTTTTGAAATGTGCCCTACACACACACACACACACACACACACACACACACACACACACACACACACACACACACACACACACACACACACACACACACACACACACACACACACACACACACACACACACACACACATACACATACACATACACATACACACACACACACAGTATATAAGATTCATATCCCTACAACAGCAACCAGTGAGTGTTTTAACGCACATTCATTTATCATTCAAGGCCAATGCCATGCATTTTCCACTAATCCAATCAGTCAAACAAAATCAACCAGACGATTACAAGTGATGAATCATTCCTGACACGGAAAAGGATTAATGAAAAGATTATAGGAAGAAAAAAAAAACACTTAAGCAATGTTATTCAAGAAAAAATAAATCTTGCGTGCAAGACTAGTTTTCATTTTATTTATTTTATTTTTTTTGCTGTACCATGCCACTATGGTGGAGAAAGCCAAAGATTTTCTCTTACTTTTAATATACATAAATCTCTTACGCTCTCCTCTTCCAATGCCACAGCTCATAATATGAGCGTGTGTTTCTGTGAGTCAGGCTCTCAACCTATGTCACATCATGTCATGCTCTTTCTCTCGGCTATATGACCTGTCTAGGGCTGCTGTTATGTTTGCTGCCTAATAAGGCAGCGATGCTGCAGAGCTCCCAACATGCAAATCCAGAAGTAAACGTCAAAGTTAGTTGAGTTAGTTAACTCGGCATGCTGACTCGGTGATCAGCACTGTTGGTTCACACCAATGAGATTTGTCTTTGCAATTCCCAACTATAGAGGAACGGGGAGAGGTGTGTGGGGGGGGGGGGGGTTGCTTTGAGTGATCCCATGGCCCTAAGAAGGTCCAATTAAATCCAAATGGAGTCTAGCTGTGAATAACAATGTGACTGTTTGGGCTGCATTAGTTTGGATTTGCCCTGTCGACGATCTGGTACCTTTATAATTGTGTGTCCCCATTAGCTGATGTCGGGGTGGGTAATGTATTTGCTAGATATGTCGAATTTGTCCTCTGCATATACTCATCCTATTAGGAGCAGAGGCTGCCAGTGCTCCCAACTTGGCGCATTTGTCGCTATGTTTAGTTTTTTCCAGACCCCCCTAGCGCCAAAATTAGTGGAAAAACGCCAGTGCTTTTTTGCTGGTGAGTTGGGGTGAAATTGGATGACAGGCACCAGAGATAAAACCCTAATTGTTCACCATTTTTCCCGACTATGAAAGAGTCCCCCTTCCTTCCTATAAGGACCATTGGTCCAAATGGACCCGTAAGGGTCCATTTGGTTTCATTTTACGCTCTCAAGAGTTAAATTATATTTAATTAATTCAAGAATCTATTCTAGGCATTTAGAAAATGTAGAAGAATTGCTATTTTGATCCACGTTTTACCTGTTACCGTTACCGGTATCTCTCCAAAATTAGTCTGAGAGACTAGTCTCTCAGACTAGTCTACAGTAGTCTTAGTCTGTTAGTCTGTTAGACTAAGACTAAAGACTGAAATTAACTACCGTATTGTCCCGTATATAAAACCCTGGTTATAAGACGACCCCCATTTTTCAAGACTCATTTGTATACAAAGAACATCAAACGTCAAACAATATAGTCCCCAAATATAAGACGACTCCATTTTTAGGATATTTCCGTTGGAGAAAAGGCCAATGGGGTACTACTACTACAGTAGATTAGGGGCTCCATTTTCGTCACCGCTAAACCCGTTATCCCTTAACTTCTTTGCCTTTTTAAACTATTAAAAAAATGACATTTTTCAGTACACACTCTACACAGGGTGTATTGACACAACAATCTACACACTCACAATGTGTCAATAGATTGGCATGTTCAACTATTCCAAAAAGCTTTTCAAAATAGTAAAAAAAAAAATGATAAGGCGTTTAGGATAAGGGGTTTAGATGGTAATGAAAATGGAGCCCCAGGTGTTTTTGCTGTGCATCGATGTCATAGTGCAGTAGATGGGGTTGAAACAGTACTTTATAACAGTATTTTATACACGTCTTTGTAATTACACACATAGGAGGACGAGGATACGTCTTTAGGTCCTTTTATGATACGCAGCCATTGCTAGGCAATGCATCGTTCAACCCATCATATACCTGCTTTGCTGCACACGCAGCAATTCACTTCTTGGTTTACGATCCGACAAACCTCCCTATTTTCTCTGGGAATCTGGGAATGAAAGGCGGGGGGGATCAGAGTAATATCTCCGTCATCTGCTTGGCACTCCAGTGTCTTATTCTGGTGGCACCAGAATTGCTCAAACAGATTTGTTGTGCATAACATTTTTTTTTTTGCTGCCGAAAGACATCGGAGAGCAGCTGCTGCTGTACGTGTCAGAATACAATGTCCTGTTGCACTTGTGTTGAGTCTGGTACAGTGTGTCCTTGTAATGGTTAAGTTTCTGTCCCTGGCAGCATTGTGCCTTTGGGTCGGTCTGCCTCTGGCTGTATTGTACAGGAGTTTATGCTATTCAATGGAGAGTGTTCGACCTGCATACCGGCGCTGTCTGGTGCAGCTTTCCGTGTTTGTGTAAACACAAACACTGAAGACAAAAGCGAGGACAGAAAAGTAAACAAGCAAATTGACTTGAATCCTGGAATGACATTTGTTATGACTTCATTTATTTGAGCATGCAATGTGATGTATGAGATGCGTGATGATTTAGGAAGATAAATCATAGGAATTTAGGAATCATAAATCATATGCTCCCCTATTGAAACTTCACATGGGTGGGAAACCTGTGAAGATGGCAGATCTACAAGCTCTACAAGCAATCCTAAAGTGCTATTATGATCTTGAACATAATGCTATTTTCGTCAATTTTGCTCAACACTGTTGTATGAAGAACAGAAGGCCATTAATTGCCATAATTGTGCAGAATATGGGACCCCCATTTGTCAATTAATGTCAAATAGTCACACCCCCGTTTGTAATACAACACTGTTTAGGATATTTCCATTGGGAAAACATTCAGACAAATAGGTTAAAAGCAAGTTGAAATATGGACGTAAAGTGTTTCATCCAGTGTTCCATCTTCTACACAGACCTGGCAGTCTGCAGTTTAATTGTTTCTCAGCATCCATATCCTCAACAATACCAGGAAAACCTTGGAAGGTTGATTCTCACATTCTCACCCTATATCTATAGTCCCATATCCCACAATGCAACAGTAAAGAAAACCACAATCCAAAAGAAGTGCATTGGATCCGGAGGGTCTGGCTGTGCAACAACAATAACAACACAAACACTAGGTAGAGGTAGACTGAGCGCCGTCTACCACTCTCCACTGAAGGGAATCTGGCTGGGTCAAGGTGATGGCTTAACAGATACAAGCAGGCAAGGCAGACAGGCAGGCAGGCAGACAGACAGACAGACAGGCAGACAGGCAGGCAGGCAGGCAGACAGGCAGGCAGGCAGGCAGGCAGACAGACAGACAGACAGACAGACAGACAGACAGACAGACAGACAGACAGACAGACAGACAGGCAGGCAGGCAGGCAGACAGGCAGGCAGACAGGCAGACAGACAGACAGACAGACAGACAGACAGACAGACAGACAGGCAGGCAGGCAGGCAGGCAGGCAGGCAGGCAGGCAGGCAGGCAGGCAGGCAGGGGCGGATATAACATTTCCCATTTGGTGAGGGGCAGGAGAAAATGGTATGGGGGCGGCTTCCCATTCCCATTTTTGGTTACTGGACTTTTATCAGGCAATTAAGCATCAATAATAACATCAGTTGTTGTTGAAGTTAAAACACACAGCATTCATGAAGCTAAAAGTCTGACTCAGAGAATTGTCTGTGATGAAATTGCAATGATGAAATGCTGTTGGTTTACTGGTGCCACAACTGTAGTTAGTTAGTAGGCCTAGCAGTAGTAGTGTTTCAAATCATTTTGAATATAAGCACTTTAATTTGAAATATCTTGGATTGTTTTGCATGCCATCATGTTTGGAGGGGCAGACTGGGCATTAGGGGGGCATTGCCCTCCCCCATGCCCATGCCTAGATCCGCCCCTGCAGGCAGGCAGGCAGGCAGGCAGGCAGGCAGGCAGGCAGGCAGGCAGGCAGGCAGGCAGGCAGGCAGGCAGGCAGGCAGACAGACAGGCAGACAGACAGACAGACAGACAGACAGACAGGCAGGCAGGCAGGCAGGCAGGCAGGCAGGCAGGCAGGCAGGCAGGCAGGCAGGCAGGCAGACAGATCATGGATGATAGATGGAATCTGATATTTAACCCTCAATCTTTCTCTCACCCCTTTTCTGACTCTTTAACTATGCCTTCCTTTCCCCCTTTTTTATTTGACTCAAAATATTTCTCTCTCTCCTTCGCCTTCTCCCGCTCCCTCTCTCTTTCCTCTCCCTTTCTTCTCAGAATGTGGGAAACAGTGTCACATTTCAGCAATTAGAATGGAGAGAAAGTTACCCAGAGTATCACAATTTGTGTCTGTGTGTGTGTGTGTGTGTGTGTGTGTGTGTGTGTGTGTGTGTGTGTGTGTCGCGATAGAATGAGAGAGAGAGACAGAGAGAGAGAGAGATAAGGACAGAAAGAAAGAGAGAATGAGAGCGAGAGTGCATGTGCATGCACGTGTGTGTATTTCGGCGTAACCCTATATCCGTCATTCAAACCTCTGACAAAGACTCGGCGTTGAATGCAGAAAATAGGCTGGTGCATGCGTGTCTGCGTGCGCGCGTGTGCATGCATTCTCAGCAGTAGCTTTGAACAAAGTGACAGCTTCAGGAGAGCTAGGCAGCATCATCAAGTAAACAGATGCAGTGTGTGTGTGTGCGTGTGTGCGTGTGTGTGTGTGTGTGTGTGTGTGTACTGTGTAGGTGTGTGCGTGTTAGTGGTCTAGAGGTTTGCTGTGTGTCAGTGAGTGTGTTTTGATCAGCTGCGGATCAAAGAAAGACTTTTCGCCTCCAAAGGCGGCACAGCATCAACACATAAACAAACATAAAAAATGCTGCAAAAAATGCGTCTGTCATAGCAGGACAACATTTTATCACATGTTCTCAGACATAACATTATTATATGTAGACTAGTACAAAGCCATCTTGAGCGGTTGCTATTGTCACAACGCTAGTGTCACTGCTAGTCAGTAAAAAAATAAAATCAAAACAAAACAGAAGATTTCAAATATTGCAATAAGTCTGAATGAAATGCTGGCTAATTCGTGTGAAAGGCTTAATATTTCTTGCAGTGAGTGTGCCAAGAGGCCTCAAATCTTAAGCAGAGGATCAGTCGACGTTAATTTTGACAGCAACTTTACATAATAAATGTTATTTATGCTTTTTGAAGTGTGAAGAGAAGTCTGTGACACAAAAAAAGGAAACATCTGTTTGAGTATGCACACTAATTCCCAATGCTGCCTTGTGCATCTCCTGACTAAGGGGCTTTGGAATGGACTCCAAACAGTCTCATGTTTTCCTTACTTCTTCCAAAAGCTTGTTTTCTAGAGACCCGTCAAGTCCGCCCTGGTCCTGCTGTGATTGTTAACGCCAAGTCTTAGGGTCCTGATACACCTAGCAATGTTTTGATCAACATCAACAAGCAACGTCAACTATCAACGTTGACTTTCCACCTTTCTATAGAAAATGAAAACTCCCGGTTGTTCAAAAAAGTCAGATCTTTAGCGCCCTCTAGTGGTCAACATTTCGGAATCCTCCAATCACAGCCCTCCTTGGCGTCACCTGATCCTTTCTCCCAGACTCCCACAGATAAACTTTTCTGAAACCATGGCTGCTGCTGCTGCTTCACTGCTGTGGACAAAAACTTTTTTCGTGACTTTTATTCCGCTAAATTAACATTTTGAGTTGGGTGTCAGTTGGGTGAAAATGATTCAATGCAAACTAAGGCTTCGTTTTCCTGAGAGTGTACAAATGGAACCAAATGGACCTCTTTTAATGTTGCCTGTTGCCATGTGTCTCATCATGTTGCCCGTTGACGTTGACATTGTTAGCTGATATTGATCAAAATATTGCTAGTGTATCAGGGCCTTTAAATCCAAGGACAACAACGGTGCTGGTCCCGTCTCTGTCTTGCGCGTGAGCCGTAGTGGACGGTACTGACGTTTCAAGACAAGCATCTGAAACCATCGTACGACAGTTTAGCACAGAATGAAGCCAATTTAAGGCCTTTTTCACTCAGGGAGCCAACACAACAATTTCACAGGAGTGCGCCAGCTTGTCTGCACGCCTGTCAGATTGATCGCCTCTCCCCTACCTGCCCACTTGCCTCTCACGGAAAATGGATATATTCTACATAGCATGCAGAGTTAGTTCAGCTTTACTCAAACGCCTTCATGCTATGCTCAAGGATGCATACAGTACATTTAGGCTACTCAAGGGGTTAAATGTATAACTATGCAGGTATGTACAGTGTTTGCAAAACCTACATGTCCTACGCCAGTGGTTTTCAACCCTTTTTTACATCAGGGCCCACTTTTTAATCAGCATTTGAGACACAGACCACCGTTTGATGAGGTTTCAGACCCAAAACTAAAGGGTTTTAATTGTTTTTGTCCACAATTCCATGATGTATTTATTTAGGAGAAATATAAACAGGCAAACATGAATGAAAATAACGATTCTTCTACAATTCTTCTTTTCTAATAGTGTAACGTCTTAAATTAATAGATGTTTCACAGTAACTTAAATTTGGGTGCGTTTTTTTGCTCTCAAAGAGTTAAAGGGGAATTCCACCCATTTTCAAAATTTTCCTGAAAG
Source organism: Benthosema pterotum (assembly GCA_039105355.1). NCBI lineage: Eukaryota > Metazoa > Chordata > Actinopteri > Myctophiformes > Myctophidae > Benthosema > Benthosema pterotum. Next base: position 42,667,691 of record CM076983.1, on the reverse strand, counting down.
GAAAAGGGGGTCTGAAAAGGGGTCTCAGGAAAAAGGGGTCTGAAAGAAAAATCATTAACATGGTGAAATACATCTTGATGATGTCATCACCATGTGATGTATTTCACCATGTTAATGATTTTTTCCGACCTCCATTTTTAGGAAATACAGAATTGGGGGATTTTTTATCATGTCCACACAACATCTCTAAGGTATATAAATGACATATTAAAATGTTGAAAATGGGTGGATTTCGCTTTAAAGATCTATATAGGGGTGCATACAGGTATATGGAGGCATGGGGAGAGGGGTGGAGGGCGGACTGATGGAAATGAACATGTGATCTGCCGTTGCAATAAATATTGGTTAAATCTCTTTGTGAGTTCTAAGACTGTACTAGACTAATCAGTGATTCAGCCTTCTCTGTGTGAAAAGGCTTATTAACCAACCGGCTATTTCCTGCATGTGACGGATTGCAACTCAGCATGAAGTAGCCATGAGAGATGCCTGTCAATGAGTTGTGCCAACTATCGTTGGCATCAATATACGCCGACATATGTTTACTGGACCATATACGATTACATTTGAACAGTCCCTGGCTTAAATGAACTCTCAGGGCTTTACTGTGAGGCAGACAAGCCAAGTGAGCACTCAAAATGTTGATTTGCGGAAGGAATGCCCAGTTCATCCGTTTTAGCTCTGTGACACGTATGGTCGGAGGCTTGTCTAGCGCTAAATGGGCTGTGAAGAATCCATTTGATCTCGCTGCGATTTG
>CM076983.1:42639437-42661937 GCA_039105355.1 Benthosema pterotum | reverse complement strand
ATATGAAATTGGGGGTCCTTGAAATGACAACAACAAAAGAGAAAAGGGGGAATTGAGAATTACTGCTGTACAACACGCCAGCCTGACTTCTAGTGGAGCCAATTCACAGCAAAGCAATATGCGGTGTGAATCTTCACATGTCTCCTTGAATGCAGTTTGACAGCTATAGGTTTGTGCGCAGTCACACAGAAAAGACTGTTTTACTGAGACAAATGCTTTTAATGCAGGAGGGAAAATCAACAGTCTCATACGTCTGCTGTTGTTTTTCATCTTATCCAAGACATCAATTTAGTCCTTTTGTTTTTTCCTTTTTGACAAGTAAAGCATCAATAATAACATCAGTTGTTGTTGAAGTTGCAACAGACACGCAGCATGCATAAAGCTAAAGGTCTCACTCAGAGCGTTTCAATGATGAAATGCTGTTGGTTTAGTGGTGCGTTTAGTGGTGTGTGTGCGCTACCAGGTGTGTGTGTGTATATTCAGCGTCAGTGGCACTGTGCTGACAGGTGTGATTGATGGAACTGGAGTCATTAACATGTCAAGATGGCCGCCGGTACACTTCCTGTCCACCGCCATACATAATTACATCCTCTGTGATGAATGAATGCAAGCCAGAAAGATTGACACAAGCCCACGGCTCTGTTCACTCCTCTTTTCCCCTCCCTCTCTTTCTGTTCATGTCTCACACAGCATCTCTATACAGCAAAAAAACAAGTAACTTTAATAAGGCTTCGATATACAGTAGCTGTATCCTGATTTCTATAGAGCAATGCTTCTCTAACTCACATACATAAATCCCCATGAATCCAAGAATGTAGAAAACGGAAAGCTCCATCAGATGGATTTTTACAGATGGAGTGAAGATACCAAAGTGACAGAGTGCTTTGTTCGTGTTGGAATGCATTGTCTTGGCAATCGCGCCGCTAGTCAGATCTGGCCCAGAATATCGCCTGATTTCAACCAACATAAATTCTGCCCACTAAGACACGCCGTCCCTGAATAAATCAGAGATAGGGTCCGATTGAGGCCAGATCAACTGAATCATATCATAACTAATCAGGCCTAGCCCAGAACGTCACTGGAGGACCTCTCCATAATGTCACGCCATTTGGCTTCCTGGGAACGATATATATTATATCTTTTGTAGGAACACACCTTTGAGGGTCATGGATGCCACATTGATGGCCCTAGTTGTTGTTCAGTAACAGGTTTCTCCCTGGCTCTCTGGTTCTTTAAATAACTAGGACCTTACCCGTTGTGAATATATGAACACCAAAGGATGTACTGTGTGGGGAATGTGATATCACCAAAGATGCAAGTATTTTGCTGAGGATTGCTTTTGCACACATTTGCACAGACACTGCAATGGCCAGTCATAAATTGTGTGTGTGTGTGTGTGTGTGTGTGTGTGTGTGTGTGTGTGTGTGTGTGTGTGTGTGTGTGTGTGTGTGTGTGTGTGTGTGTGTGTGTGTGTGTGTGTGTGTGTGTGTGTTTTGCTATTTGCATTGCCCCCTGTGGCCGAAAAGGGAATTGCCAATGTTAAGTGAATGGAGAATTTAATGCACCAAATAAATTCATTATTAATCAACAATTTGTTAATTTGAAAAAAGGGCTTCATCAGTCTCTTCCTAATGTTATGGTCAATGACTGTGTGAAAAATCATAGCGATTGGTGCAGCCAGTGATGAGTTACGCTTGTTTCAGACATTCAGACATTCAGACAGACATTTCCTTAATTATAGTATTGATATAGAAAATATTTTCTGGTTTCAGGACAATTTCCCATTTAGGGGACCAGGCAAAAATGGTATGAGGGCGGCATGAGGGCAGCTGTGCATGAGGGCGGCATGAGGGCGCGAACTCTCTGCTGAAGTCGCACCCATACCCTTTTCATTTAAATTCTTTAGTTCTGTGACCCATAAGATTTATATGTTGTACAGGACTTACTGCATATTAGGCAAGTAAAGCATATATAATAGCATCAGTTGTTGTTGAAGTTGCAACAGACACGCAGCATGCATAAAGCTAAAGGTCTGACTCAGAGAGTTTTCTGTTTTCAATGATGAAATGCTGTTGGTTTAGTGGTGCCACAATTGCAGCAGTACGGTAGTAGTGTTTCAAATCATATTAAATATAAGCCCTTTAATTTGAAATATCTTTGAAATAAGGGTTGTTTGCAGGGGCATTTAGGGGGGGGCATTTCCCCCCACGCCCACGCCTAGATCCGGCCCTGACAAACAAGGGAATTTGGACATGCATAACAGAAAGCCAATGAACCAAATGAATACAGTGCAGCATTGTCCTGAATAAAAGACGACTCTCTGGTTATAAGATGACCACCAGCCTTATATTCAGCCAAATAGGGTAATATATTTAAGTGACGGTGACAGGTGACGCCCTGAGCCGGCTTTACCTGTCAAAAATATGGCATCACATCCGGCCCACTACCATAATTACAATGGAGCACAGATTAATCATCAGTTCATTTTAGTATCTGAATTAGTCCTTCAGGTTTAATTGAATTTCTTTCTTTCATTCCATTTTGGTTCCAGTTGTCTTCAACAGAATGGAAGCAATTAAGCGGCTAATATATCTTAATGAGTGCAGGACGTTTCACTGTTCTCTTTTCAGCATCACATTGTAATTATCAATTCAATCACGCCTGGAAAGTAAACCTGACGACAGCCGCTGTTAATTAAAACATCCACTACACTGTCAGTGTTTTCTGGATGAGGGACCTGCACTTTAAAATGAGTTTGTGGACCACCCTTCAGATAGGTGGTCCGTGTGTATTTAAAGTTGCTTTTCAATGGAAACAACTTCATACAATTTCAATTGCTACAATTCTCAGGAGTGGCGAAATCATTTTGCGACCATGACCACTGGTCCGTGGACCGCTGTAAAACGGCCGCAGCTAGTTGGTCGCGACCAGTAGCAAAACGGTCAGCCGTTTGCACCGGTCACAACTAATTTATAACGGTCGCAACCGTTTGACTAGTGGTTGGGACTGACGGTCATGGTCACAAATTGATTTTGCCATCTCTCATAATTTTAGCAGTATTACAATGAATGAAACATTTATAAAGAAAAGTTTCAAAGAAAAAAAAAACATCATTTGTTTTTCTACATTAATGTTACATTAAGCGTTTGGCAATTATCTCTCACCCTCCATAACCTTTCCCAGATACCCCATTAAAATCGCGTTGGCCTTTTTCCATATCTGAGAAGTTTTCTAAATATGAAATTAGCCATCATCATACCATCCCTGACGTTTATGGCAAATCTTTGTCTGAATTGACCACTCTCAACCTTTCTCCCACATGCAGAGAAGTGAAGAACACGAGACCAACATGGAGACTGTCATTGTTCAGGTTAATGGGATCATTTGAATATCACTGGACCCTGCCAATGCCAGTTCTATTTTTTTGGAAACTGTGTTTAAAATAACTCAAGCCTGCATGCCTGCATACTGTATGTGGCTCAAAATAAATCAATGAATCATGAACTCTAACATTAATAATAATATATAATGTGAAACATTTCCTCGGAGTGAGAATGCATTTCCATTGCGGTGTGTGTGTGTGTGTGTGTGTGTGTGTGTGTGTGTGTGTGTGTGTGTGTGTGTGTGTGTGTGTGTGTGTTCCCACCTGTTTAAGGTCCAGAGTAACGGTGACATAGTGGTACTCCATTCCGTTCTTGATAGATGGGCTCTGCCACCAGCGATTAGTCCCATCAATGGCATAGTCAATAGGATGCTTCTCTGTTCACGCACGCACGCACACACACACGGAATAAGCACACACACAATAATGCTAATTATTTTATTTTTTCACAGTATATTTCCACCACCAGTTTTAGATGAATTTATTCGCCCCTAACACCCTAATATATTCAGCAGGAAACCAATCTCTGCTGAAGTCAAAGATTTTTAACGTGAAAGATTTGCGCTGGACATGTCTTCCATGGCCTACTGGCAGGAGAAGGCACAACACATTTGGCACTGGGTGGTCCAGCGGTCTGGGAAATAAGCTGTGCACGCACGCACACACACACGCGCACGCACACACACACAAAGAACAGAGAGACAATCTCTGTTCTTGGCCTTCGGCCTGGAGTTGATAATAACTGGGGAGTAATCCAGTACAGGTATCCAAATGGCTCCACAAACAGTGCCTGAATACTGGATTAATTCCATCTATGAAGAACTTTCCAGAAACACTCCAGTCAGTGTCAGTTCTGGCTATATGCACCCACAGATGAGGCTTTCTCCACACCAAAACTGGTCTCAGAATGCAGGACTATTAAAACCTTAAACCATTTGGGAATCTGCTGTAGCATCAAACACCAGTAGGCCAGTGGTTTTCAACCTTTTTGATATCAGGGCCCTGTATTTATTCAGCATTTGAGCTACGGACCACCATTTGATGACATTTTGGCCCCACAGACTCAAAACTTTTGTTTTTTGTCCACAATTCAGAAACAAAACAGCCAAACATACAGATCAAACTGACCATTAATCTTGTAGACTTGGGCTTATTCGCATGATGAATAACTCTTGAGAGTGTAAACATGAAACCAAATGGGCCCGCAAGGGTCCATTTGGTTGCATTTTTACGCTCTCAAAGAGTTAACCAACTTAGTTAACCAACTTTCCATCATTTAGCTGGGGACCACCTGGAACTCTCTCAAGGACCACTGGTGGTCCCCGGACCACTGGTTGAAAACCACTGTGCTGTAGGCCAATATCAGACATTTATAATCAAGACGTTTAAAGATGTTTAAATGATGCAGTATCACGCACTACAGGATTGCACTATAGGATTATCGCGTCTTGCCGAAGCAAGGCAAACACATTGCTCTCGCTTGAGGAGAGAGATGTAAACAACGGAGTCCTCTACGCTTGCAGTGGCGATGGACGAACCGTCCTGATATGACTGGGGAAATGAGACACTTTGGGTTCTTGCCACATATTAAGCTTCAGCTTGCAGACTGCCTCTCACTTTACTCTTCCTACACAGGAAAAAAACTTTATATGCGAACTCTTGAAAGTGGCATCTTTCATATATGCCACTTTACAAGAAAAAAATATTATCTGTTTTGTATGTCATATACAATTCTTATACAGGTAAATTACAAGACTATATATGTTTCACTTTACAAATAAATACTATGGATCTTGTATCTTGTATTTGTAGTTCTTACAAATTACAAAATTAAATATGTTTTATATCTGTTTCACTTTACTTTGCTTTCATGATTTGTTGACAACAACAAAGTTCTGGACCGTCTGCAGGGCGCAGCAAGTGTCTGTATGCAGGGAAACAGCTGCAGCATCAAAGTAGAAGCAACGAAGGAGGGGAAAAGGCAAAAATATAGCTATATACTGTATCTATGTTGATTAGGTAACACTTTACAATAACGACCCGTTATAAAGCATTTATAAACATGTATAAGCAGTTTGTAGATGATTAATAAACATGAATAGACTGTTTATTAACATCCATAAATGTTTAACTAAACATTTATAACTGTATTTATAGCTAATTTATAGGTTACTAGTAAAATATGAGTAAGTAGTAAACTACTCATGAATAAGCCATTTATATACATGTTTATTTGTTCATAAATAATTTGTAACTAAAGCTATAAAGTATTTACAAAATATTTGTTGATGAAGAAATAATAATTTATAAGCCATTCATATACGTTCATAAATAATTAAAAAATATATAGTACCCACATAGAGCATTTAAGAACATTTAAACTTTGATATTAGTAAATGTTTACTAAAATGCTTAACTAAACATTTATAACTATATTTAAAGCTCATTTATAAGTTATTAGTAAATTATGGGTAAGTAGTAAACTACTCATGAATAAGCCATTTATATACATGCGCAATTGTTAATAAATAATTTGTAAAATATGTACAATCTATTAGTGGATAAAGAACTAATACTTTATAAACTATCCATGTATCTTGGTAAATTAAGACATGTATGCCAACATGTAGAACATTTAAGAATAGTTAAACATTGACATTAGTAAACGTTTATTAAAACATTTGTAACTATGGCTAAAAAACATTTATTCAAGATTAGTAAGTGCTAAACTATTAATGGATAAGCCATTTGTGAACATTTTTAAATTATTATTGAAAAATGTATAACCTTTATATATGTAACCCGGCCGAGTGTATATAGTGTTTGGATGCATACAAGTTTTGTTTTCATGTTTACTGTTTGAAAAAAGAAAAGAAAAAAAGCGAAATGTTCCTTTAATCGGAAATGTTTTATTTTCCTTGTTTATTGTAAAGGGTTCCTTTATCTTACTTGTAGGAAGTGTGTGTGTGTGTGTGTGTGTGTGTGTGTGTGTGTGTGTGTGTGTGTGTGTGTGTGTGTGTGTGTGTGTGTGTGTGTGTGTGTACGTGCATGCGTGCGTGCGTGCGTGTATGGGTTGTTGAGTGGGTGGATTGGGCACAGGTGAGGGCCATTGGAGTAATTAGGAGAGAGAGAGAGCGCAGAGGAGAGATTCAACACGGAGGGACAGAGTGAAGAGAGGAGAAATGTGAGAAGAGATGTAACACACGTTGTTTTCTGAAGTTTTAACCAGATTAGTGAAAAAGTAATCTGCAGATTTGAGTTACTAGTGTTGGACTGGTGAATGGACAGTGATTTCGGCGAGGAGTTACAAGGACATTATCCAGTATCACTGTGACGGCATGGTATGCTGTTAGAAGTTAGTTGGCTAAGCTAGTGAGACAGTGTATCATTATAGTGGGAGGAGGTAGCCTGTTCAGCTAAAACAGTCAACTCCTGAGCTACCAAACCTCCTGAAGAGGACGTTGTCTGCAGCAAGACATCCCAGATAGCGGGTTGAGCTACCAGGCAACGCTCTAACTTTCCTCTGGCAACGTGGGACCTGCCCCTCATCTCTTCTGAAATACTCTGCCCAAGTTAGGCCCTGGCTTCCCCATTCACCTGCATGGTGTAGGCCGCAAATGCACCAGGGGCACACACAATAACAGTGCTCTCACCACCACTCTCCTGAACTGTAGGTTTGACCATTGACTCGCAAGGAGTGAAGATTTTAGTTTTGGACTTTTAGGGTATCAGGCCTGCAATGGGGGGTTTCTGAGTACTCATACTTTTTTGTATTTTTATTTTATTTTGAAATGCCGGCTTAGATAGGATCTAAGGTAAAAGGTATTTTCTTGTATTTACTGTAAAGTGCTTTAAAGTGCATTGAGTGCTAATAAGTCTATTTTTACTGTACCAGTGATAACTTTCATTCAACTTTTTTATTTTATTTTATCGTGAATTCATATTTTTAAGTAAAACTATAAAAGACATCTCATTGTTTTTCCTGTCTGTCTTAAATACGGATTTCATAGTAGGGTGAATATTTCTTAAAAAGCTAACAAGGTTTTGAGCTAAAAAGGTTAAAACTAGTGCTTTCCGAGTAATAAGTTCTTAAGGGAACTCAAGTCATATTAAAGTTTGAAACTGCTAAGTACTTTTAACTTGAAATAATTCAGGGGCCCTGCCTAGTAAGAGGTAAAAGGGGCTACATATAGAAACATTACTTCGACCTGAAGGTCCCTCTAATGAAAATAAATGTACCTTAATTTGTAGGAATTAAGTACTTGAATGAATGCTTGTTCATGTGTCCTCCATGTTTTACTACGTTTGTAAAACATTTGTGAAACATCTATTAATCATCGTAGATGTTATCAAGAGCCCTGAAGTAAAGTGAGGACAATTCATTATTTACAACTGTCTATTCAAAATGAACAAACATGAGTGTCATGTTATCATACAGTCATAACTAATGAATTGTCCTCACTTTACTTCAGGGCTCTTGATAACATCTACCAATGTTTAACGAACATGAAGACCACATTAGTATATGCTTTGTAAAACATTCATCTACATCTATAAATCATAATCAAGTGCCCTAATGTAAAGTGACGACTATTCATTATTTACAACTGTCTATTCAACATGAACAAACATGAGTGTCATGTTATCATACAGTCATAACTAATGAATTGTCCTCACTTTACTTCAGGGCTCTTGATAACATCTACCAATGTTTAACGAACATGAAGACCACATTAGTATATGCTTTGTAAAACATTCATATACATCTATAAATCATAATCAAGTGCCCTAATGTAAAGTGACGACTATTCATTATTTACAACTGTCTATTCAACAAACATGAGTGTCACGTTATCATACAGTCATAACTAATGAATTGTCCTCACTTTACTTCAGGGCTCTTGATAACATCTACCAATGATTAATAGATGTTTCACAAATGTTTTACAAACGTAGTAAAACATGGAGGACTAATGAACAAGCATTCATTCAAGTACTTAATTCCTACAAATTCAAGTACATTTATTTTCATTAGAGGGACCTTCAGGTCGAAGTAATGTTTCTATATAAAGGTTATACATAGGTTATACATTTTTCAATAATAATTTAAAAATGTTTACAAATGGCTTATCCATTAATAGTTTAGCACTTACTAATATAGAATAAATGATTTTTAGCCGTAGTTACAAATGTTTTAATAAACGTTTACTAATGTCAATTTTTACTATTCTTAAATGTTCTACCATGTTGGCAGGCATACATGTCTTAATAATTTACCAAGATACATGGATAGTTTATAAAGTATTAGTTCTTTATCCACTAATAGATTGTACATATTTTACAACTTAGCTACAAATTGTTTACAATTGTAGTTTCAAATTATTTATTAACAATTGCGCATTCATGAGTAGTTTACTACTTACCCATAATTTACTAATAACTTAAATATAGTTATAAATGTTTAGTTAAGCATTTTAGTAAACATTTACTAATATCAAGGTTTAAATGCTCTTAAATGCTCTATGTGGGTACTATAATTTTTTTTAAATTATTCATGAACGTATATGAATGGCTTATAAATTATTATTTCTTCATCCACAAATATTTTGTAATTACTTTATAGCTTTAGTTACAAATTATTTATGAACAAATAAACATGTATATAAATGGCTTATTCATGAGTAATTTACTACTTACTCATATTTTACTAATATCTTATAAATTAGCTATAAATACAGTTATAAATGTTTAGTTAAACATTTATGGATGTTAATAAACAGTCTATTCATGTTTATTAATCATCTACAAACTGCTTATAAATGTTTATAAATGCTTTATAACGGGTCGTTATTGTAAAGTGTTACCATTGATTTTTGGCTAAAAAGTTGCCTCTATTACTTTTACTCAGAGTTTAAAGTAGTAATCTCTGTTTAATAGATTTTAATCATAGGTTAAGGAATTAATCACAGATCTGTTAAGGCAATGCTTAAATGCTTAAATGCTCAATGCTTAAAAAGTGGTGCAACACAACTCAAAGGAAAATTAATCCTTGATTAACAAATCTGTGAAGACTGTGATTAATTCTAAACTAAGCGTTTAATCTCTTTTGGTGCAAACGACCCTAAGTGAATTAAAGACCTTCTGTATAGTGATGCACTTTAAGGACACTTTTCATCTTATTTCAGCTATTTCATCTTCAACGAATGCCAAGGAGTGTGTGTGTGTGTGTGTGTGTGGTGTGTGTGTGTGTGGTGTGTGTGTGTGTGTGTGTGTGTGTGTGTGTGTGTGTGTGTGTGTGTGTGGTGTGTGTGTGTGTGTGTGTGTGTGTGTGTGTGTGTGTGTGTGTGTGTGTGTGTGTGTGTGTACCGTAATTTCTGGATTATAAGCCGCACCTGAATATAAGCCGCACCAGCTAAATTTGGGGCAAAATACAGATTTTTCCTTGTATAAGCCACACCTGACTATAAGCCACACCAAGCTTATAGTCAGGTGCTTCATGTTAGAGCAGTGGTTTTCAACTTTTTCACAATGTAACATCTTCACCCCACAGACCCCAAAAACTAAAGATTTCTTTTGGTTTTGTTCACAATTCCAGGATGGATTTTCGCAAACAAAAGAGGCAAAACATCAAAATTAGACCAAAATGACTCTTGAGTGTAAACATGAAACCAAATGGACCCGCTAGGGTCCATTTGGTTTCATGTTTACGCTCTCAAAGAGTTACATCTGGTTAACCAACTTTCTATCATTTAGTCTGCAGAGCCCACCTGGAACCTGGAAAATCCATTGATTGGCCGCACCGTTGTATAAGCCGCAGGGTCAAAAGCATGTGAAAAAAGTAGCGGCGGGCTTATAGTCCGGAAATTACGGTATGTGTAAGTGTGTGCGCGTGCGTGTGCGTGTGCATCGTACGTGTGTGCGTGTGTACATGGGTACACACACGTACGCAGGCGTACGTGTCTTACCAAACGGCCTGGTGCTCTGTTGATTACAGATGCGACACTGTTGGTTCCTGGCAGGCTGACCCGGTACGTGTTCCACCAGCTTGCAGAACATCTCTGGACCCGTAGAACCACAGGTAGCGTTGGCGCTGATGTCTGCCATGGTGGCCAGGTTCAACACGGCAGGGAACAGACCTGGAGAGGACACACACACACATGTTAAATGGTAAATGGTTGCATTTATGAGCAGTGTTATCCAAGTCACACAGATTGTGCACTACATTCAACCAGGGCTTGACACTAAGACTTGCCCGCTTGCCCGGGGCAAGTAAAAAAAAAATGGTGGGGCAAGTGAAGGCTGCTACCTGGTTGCCCGATCGGGCAAGTGTGCAACTTAGTGCGCAATAACACAACACGAGATAAATTTGTCTTGAAGGCAGTCATTGCACGCTATCCACAATTCCAGGCTGGATTTGGGAAACAAAAGAGGCAAATTAACATACACATCAAAATGACCTAATCTTCTACATTCTCTAGTTGTGTAGACCTGGGCTAATTAAGATGATGAATTTTGCGGGTCCATTTGGTTTCATTTTTACGTTCTCAAGAGTTACATCTGGTTAACTAACTTAACTGGGGACCACCTGGAACCCTCTCAAGGATATATTTTTGGGGGGCAAGTGACCATGACCTGAGGGCAAGTAGAACCTGACTTGCACTTGCCCGATGGGCAAGTGCCTCGGAGACCTTAGTGTCAACCCCTGATTCACCCATCCATTTCAAGGAAGCACCAAATGGACACATAAAGGTACGTGTTGGTTGTGTTTGTACACACCCTGAGATTTATTGAACTGGGAAGGCGTATTCATGCTCCAGTTTTAAGTGAGGAGGTGACCACCGAGATGGTGATTAATGAAACCTTAGATAAGGTGTTTGTTTGAGTGCTGAGCATTAACCATCACAGAGTGACATGACATATTATTGTAGATTTCAGTAGGTCACCTTATCATCTAACTGGAGTATGAATAGGCATTGAAGAGTCCATTTTGGACCAAATCTCAAGACGACTAAGGGTCACTGGACCCCTATAGAGAACAGTAAGAATGTTAGACTGTTAGTAAGACAATTCAAAGTGCCCCAAACATTAAGATCCTTTGTATTGAATAAAAAAGCATATTATTAAGTAGTTAATATTATAATAGTTCAATTAAAACAGGAAGGCAAGACAATATCATTAAACTGCAGAATGAACAACCTCAGTAAAAATAAAAAGTTGTGGCAAATATGTGTCTGCTTTGAATTCAGAGAAAGTCGAGAAAATCCCTACAAAATGGTCATATAAAACCGCTATCACCCATAACATTAATCACCCTAATACAGGGAAGGTAAAAGACAGCAGGAAACAGAAAGCTTTAATTTAAACAACTCTGCTTAACAGCTGGATACTAGACAGAACTAAAGAGTACAGTTGTGGTATCACGTGACAATTTGGTTCACCTCACTTCCCCTTCGCAGACTGACGTTAAACAATTCATGAGCAATTAGTCGGTGGCATGTTTTTAAGCGCGGCAGATGTGTTGTTGAAATGACAGATGCTTTACGTTTATGTGTTCGCCGTATAGTTTCCAGAATGCGTGCTTCTTCCCATAGTAAAAAAGCTAACGTTTGTCACAGACTACAAGACAAGCTTGTTGATGTTAAAGTCCAGGACTCCCCCCCTACCACCCCAACACACACATGGTTCACATTTCCTGTCTGGCACAAACACACTCAGACACACAACAAATGCATTCATTCAGCCAGCAAGACACTAACACACAGACATATACAACTGCAAACACACATTTGAACTGATGCACACATATACAGCAGAAACACACAAGCATGCATGCATATGCGTGCGCGCATGCACACACACACACACACACACACACGCACACACACACACACACACACACAGGGATTCAGAGAGAGGGAGAGTAATGGAGATTGGAGACTGAAAGTCAGACAAACAGAGTGAGAAAAGTAAACAGAAGATTAATATTTCTCATGAGGGAACTGCATGCGTTTGTGCATTTGTGTGTATGTGCGTGCGTGTATGTGTGTTCAAGTCTCAGATGTTCTTCACAGTTCATCAGTGTTGACATCTGTCCAAACAGCTGGACTCATCTGGACACACATGCACGCACGCACACGCGCACACACACCCACACACACACATGCATGCCCGCCCGCGCGCACAGAACATTTCTCACCATCGATATGTGAGAATGTTGCACCAGCGAGTCACCACTTTTCCACAGTGCAGTGTTTCGTGGAGTGTTGGACCTTTTGCCAAGTGTGCATTTTGATCAAAAGCCCACTGAAAATGTCCTTCATCTGTGAATCCTGCAGAGTAAACTATTCACTACAGACAGTGCATGCAACTGCCTCAGCAATGGGTCGCATCACCTAATATCTTGGTCAAGTTAGCATTTAATCACTTAAACTGTAAACTCTCTACGGCAGTGGTTCTCAACCTTTCTGATACCATGGCCCACTATTTAGTTATTCAGCATTTGAGCCACGGACCACCATTTGATGACATTTTAGCCTCACAGACCCCAAAACTCAGTTCAGTTCAGTTGGACTAATTCAGATGATGAATATTTTAACTCTTGAAAGTGTAAAATGAAACCAATTGGACTCGCAATTGGACCTGCATGGGTCCATTTGGTTTCATTTTTATACTATCAAAGAGTTACATCTGATTCACCAACTTTCCATCCTTAGCCAGGGGACCACCTGGAACTCTCTCAAGGATCACTGGTGGTCCCCAGACCAATGGTTGAAAATCACTGCTCTAGGGCTTGGTAACCTGGACCTCTTGGACCATACACCAAATCTCTTTTTAATAGCCGATTTATAAGGTCACCACATGCCACAAGGTGACAAATCGTGAGCTTGTGTAGCTGCTACTTTGGGCCACTCTTCTACCCAGAATATTGGATTACAGTCATCTGGGGGCCTCCTAAATTCATGTGGGGACCCTCGTTGGTCTTCTCAACCCACAGGTTGAAAACCACAGGTTTAAAACAGCCTGCTCTTCGCTTCTGCATTGTCTGTCCGTGCCACATCCAAGGTGCAGCTGTCTGTCTGCGCACTGCACAATGTGTTATTATTTGATGTCTGCATTCCTGCTACAGTACATGTCCATGAGCGACGCAGTGTGTGCTATTTCATTCCATCACGCTGTTCAGAAAGCAATTTCCACCAGCCGCAGTGTGGCAACGTAATGTAATCAAATCAGCCTAATCTAATGTCATTTCATCTCATCTTCAGTTCAGTTTCAATAAGGGAGGAAAGATCAGGTCAGGATCTTGTACATGGCTGGACCACATACAGCACAGAATGTTTGGGTTTCCTTTCTCCTTTTCTCTTACACACACACGCACACGCACACGCACACGCACACACACACACACACAATTTGTCTATGCATGAATAGACATTTTCTCGACAGTGATATATCCAACATAAAAGCATCGCAACACAATGAGCAGACAATGACCTCAGCAGGTTGGTTCACCATTGCTATGGAAATTACGCAAGAATGTCAACTTCTTCTATGACAGGTAAGCATATGGTAACATTTTACTGTGCAAAAGTAGGGTATTCTCACTTCACAAGGCTGCAATCGTGTGCAAGCAATCGTGTGCAAGTCATGAATGTGACAAATGGCCGGGGAAGCGTCGCAGTTGGTCGGTGGCGCAGCTTCTTTTTTTGTTTTCGTGAGCAGGAAAGAAAAGTTCAAGTTTAAATGTGATGAATTAAATTAATATGATTTGCTATGGTGCAACTGTGGGATCTCTGCCGTGAATGTTCTACCGGTATATACAAGAAGAGACGTGAGTGTTATCTAACAACAGACTGCAACACCTACAGTGACCGTACACTGGATTTCAATGTTTGTTAGAAAGGCGACAATAGGCCTTCATATGAAACGGGTTTTAAAAACCACAGCTCTAGATGGTACAGTATATGTCTAGGTGATCTACTGTTTGGATTTAATAGTGTCTGAATGCAAAACAAATACACTAACCACATTTGCACATCTGAAGCATTCAAGCTAAAGGTTAGCCCACATTTGGATGTATCCATCATTATCGATAAGCTCCTCTGTAGCTCCAGTGAGAGCAGAGAAGGTGTGCGTGTACGTGTGTGTGTGTGTGTGTGTGTGTGTGTGTGTGTGTGTGTGTGTGTGTGTGTGTGTGTGTGTGTGTGTGTGTGTGTGTGTGTGTGTGTGTGCGCGCGCGTGCACGTCTGTATGAGTGATTTAGCACAGATACAGAGTATGTTTCGTTTCCTTTGATGTCCGCAAAAAGACCCTAGATAAAAGCAGTGCATATGAGCTGCTTGGAGTTACTAAAGAGATGGTTCTGATTTCATGAGAGACAAGGACGCTGTCGGACAGGAAACACACGCATGCATGCATGCACGCACACACAGGCAGGCACGCACATGCACGCAAACACGTGCGACCCCAAAGGGTGACACATGTTGAGGCACCTGGTGGGGTTCATTCCCCTCTCGTCTTTATGCTCTGATAACCATGGTAACCTAGCTGTCTGTCTGTCTGTCTGTCTGTCTGTCTGTCTCTCTCTCTCTCTCTCTCTCTCTTAGACTTACGCCCTTCTCTCTCTCTCTCTCTCTCTCTCTCTGTCTCTCTCTTATACTCTCGCCCTTCTCTCTCTCTATCTCTCTCTGCCTCTCCATTTGGTCTCTGTGCTCTATTAACCACATGCTCAGCCCCATGAAACCTCTGCAACTCAACAATTTGGAGTAGAAACCAATGAGAGAGAGAGAGAGAGAGAGAGAGAGAGAGAGAGAGAGAGAGAGAGAGAGAGAGAGAGAGAGAGAGAGAGAGAGAGAGAGAGAGCGTGTGTGTGTGTGTGTGTGCAAGCATGTGTGAATATTTGGTGCATTCTATTTGTATAGGGGCAGGATTTAAATTATGTTTGGTTTGTATCCATTACAATATAATATAATAATCCATTTGTAATGGATACAAACTAAACATAATTTAAATTTAAAGCCTCGGCCTGGAAGAGAGGTCATCATCAGGTCGACCCTCAACCACGACACTCTCCAGTTGCTGGATCGAGCAGTAAAGTGGTCCAGCTAAATATCACTGGACCCCTCCCTCACAATCACATGCAGGCTACAGACCAACCCCAGGCCCCAGGGCGCAGTCATCACCGAGACACAACAGATCAGCCACTAGACTGGATCCCAACACTGTTTTTTCTGCCATATGGAGCTGTTGGCAGGATCCGCAGGGAGAAAATACACGCACCTGCGCCTCATGATACTAATTAATTAGTAGCGGCGTAACAATACATTTTAACAGCGATACGAAACGTATCACGATACGATACATGGACGATATTGGTTCATTATGGTCATACGATTATGGCCAATACGATACCATGATCTTTGCTTCTGGGGGGGGGGTCCCTGGAACTATTCACATTTTCAGATGGGGTCCCTGGATAATTCTGGAGGTCCTTGACATAATATTATGCTCAATGCCTGTGTGAAAGGTGACAGTGATGGGTGCAGGCAGCGAGGAGCTACGTCAGTGTTTCAGACAGACATTCTGACACTGAGTCAATTACAGTTTGATGATGAATGGGGCGTAGTTTCCATCAATGTGGTAATACTGTCTCTGTCTGGTGGACAATAATACCACCAGGCATGGCCGCGTGTTGTGAGCTTGTAGATCGGCTATTTTAAATGAGGTTACTTTCGTGTCACACTCCCTGGCGTTTGAGAAGCACCTGGTACAACACTATACTTATAACCACATTTTCTCTGCTGAACGTGCCTGAATCCATAATGATCGAACACACTAACGGCACACTGTGTGTGTGTGTGTGTGTGTGTGGGGGTGTGTGTGTGTGTGTGTGTGTGTGTGTGTGTGTGTGTGTGTGTGTGTGTGTGTGTGTGTGTGTGTGTGTGTGTGTGTGTGTGTGTGTGTGTGTGTGTGTCAGTGTGTGTGTGTGTGTGTGTGTGTGTGTGTGCGTGCGTGTATGCGTGTGTGATGGATGTGTTATTGTTGAGTACCGAGGCCAGATGTATGTTTGATCGAATAAGAAGAAGGTTGGAAAAGACAAGACCATCTCTCTCTACCTCGCTCTCTCTCTTTCTATCTCTGCACCTGTCTCTCTGCCATGCCTTCCTCCCGGGGTGAGAGATGGAGAGACAGATAGAGACAGTCATTTAGAGGGAGAGAGAGAGAGAGAGAAAGAGAGAGACAGGAGAGAGAGAGAGAGACAGGGGAGAGAAAGAAAGCAGGGGTAAGGAGGGGCAAACAGAGAGAGAGGGGGATGCACAGAGAGAGAGAGAGAAAGATGGATGAGTCGAGCGAGTAAAATGGTAGAAAAGCAGATTGATGGAGAGCGAGGAGGAGAGGGAGAGATGGATGGAGTGTTGTTTAAAAGGGTCAGAGGAGGAATGAATGAGGGATGAGACATGGATAAGCCTCTGCAAGCACACACATACACGCGTGTGCACGAGAGAGAGCATGCACCGTGCATACGCACGTAAACACACACACACACACACACACACACACACACACACACACACACACACACACACACACACACACACACACACACACACACACACACGTACAAAAACATATCACATATACCAGTGGTTTTCAACCTTTTTCATAACAGGGCCCAGTTTTTATTCTGAATTTGAGCCACGGACCACCATTTGATGACATTTTAGCCCCACAGACCCCAAAACTAAAGATTTTTTTTTTTTACTTTTGTCCACAATTCCAGGCTGGATTTCAGAGAAAAACAAAAGAGTCATAACATACAGATCAAAATGACCATCAAACTTCTACATTCTCTAGTTGTGTAGACTTGGGTTAATTCAGATGATGAATATTTTAACTCTTGAGAGTGTAAACATGAAACCAAATGGACCCGCAAGGGTCCATTTGGTTTCATTTTTACGCTCTCAAAGAGTTACATCTGGTTAACCAACTTTCCACCATTTAGCCTGTGGACCGCCTGGATTCCTCTCAGGGACCACTGGTGGTCCCCGGACCACCTGTTGAAAACCCCCGACATATACGAACACTGGAAGTTCGCATTATGTCTTTATACATGCTCCTCCATGACACACACACAAACCATCCATACAAACACTGAAAGTTCACACCATATGACTTGTCTTTATACATGCTCCTTCATGACACGCACGCACGCACGCACGCACACGCACACACACGCACACACGCACACGCACACACACACACACAGAGCAACAGAATGAGCCTCTTACAATGTATAGGACAGACCCTTGAATTGCTTCTCAGCGCTGAGAGTCACGGAGAGGTGCAGCAGTCAGTGGCAGAGACGCTGAACACCAATCAGAGCCACTTGTCACCACAGAAGTGTTTGATTGGTCCGTGACATGATGTCACCATGTTCTCTGTCACGCGTTGCCGTTCTCCTTGACAAGTACTGCATGTCATTTGAACCAAGTGAGAAATTCACACTTCCCACAAGTCAGAGCAAAGGGCCTACAAGACCCATGTCTTCAGAACGGGTTTCGCGGGGCATGGAGCCCACACCCCGCCGTCGTCGCTGGTGTTTTTATTTATTTATTTTCACTTCGTCATACTACGCGAGAGTGTCACAAAAAATGAGCGAACTTGAAGATCGACGGCCCTCGCTGCACGTCACTCCCCATTTCTCTCTCCCCGTTTCCTGTCACTCTCCACTGTACTATCAAAATAAATGCGTAAAAGTCCTGGCGTTTTGCTGGGGATCATTATAAAGCATCACCAACGATCTTGTTCTACCACAAAATAATGGCACGGTTTAAAGAAAAAAAAAAAACGTTTTCTTTCTTCCACCCGCCCTCTTCAAACAACGCAACTGTGGAAGATGGAAATGGAACGACTTGATCGTTTAATGTCACACTTGTCACTCATGTCACTCTGTCACACACACTCCAGCTGTCTGCTGGCAGGACACTGAAGTTCTGCACACGCACGCACGCACACACACACACACACACACACACACACACACACACACACACACACACACACACACACACACACACACACAGTTGCACATGCTGGGCGCTCTGCAATGTGTTGTGAGCTTGTAATCAGCTAATTTGTAGCCAAATTTGTGGCCAAGTTGGGTCCAGTTTAACAAGTGTAGCAACTGATGGCAACCCTCAATAAATTGATAGCTCAAGTTCAGTGCACACAAAAAGACGATTTGGACATATAGGTACCGGTTTTATCAAGGTTATGTATTTTGGGGATCAATGTAGGCCTATAAAAAAATATTATTTCCAGTCATAAAGGTGGTCACGGTCATGTGAAATATTGGGGACTGCCAATTAGTCCGACCTGCCGTTAGTTAGCCCGGGCAAGGCGGGCATTACAGGTTAAAGGTGTGGTGAACCAGAAATAGCGTTTTTATTATTATTATTATTATTATTATTATGGAACCCACCTGATTATCTGGCACAGAAGGTTTCTGAAACAATCAGAAAATGGTGCATTTATATAGCCCCTTTATCCAAGGCACGTGTGAATGTGATGAATGTGGTGCATCACATTCACCAGACACACTCAACTTCATACACTGATCAGCCCCGTCTCACAGATAGTAGTATATTATGCACGGAATGCCACCTACGAATTGAGTGCATACACTACTAGTTAAAGCAAAAATCTGTGAATATGTACTTGGGCGTGGTTTTCACAAACACGGAAGTGGCTAGTTGGGGGTGGGGCAGTTTGGGTTTTAAAATATTTACTATTCTGTCCCTATTCACAGTGCGGCAATGCTCAGCGCGGCAATTCGCTCGGCTAGCGCCTCGCTCAGTGGCGCTTCACAATGCTCATGGTTGGCCGCGTCCGAGTTGCGATGGCGCCGCTCCATCATTTTCAGTGGAGTATATGCAAGGATAACATGCACAGATTTATTGTAGGCGAATATGCACGGATTTATTGTAAGCGAATATGCACGGATTGTTTGCGTATTATAGACAAGTATGGACGGAATGGTGCATATTCGCCTAAACCTCATGAGACTGGGTTGAGTGGAAACCATGAGGACCAACCACTGCCGGCCCAATCAGAACATGCATCCGTTCAGCCGATGCGCTGGCATTGTGTGAGAGACGGATTGCGCTGAGGTATAAACTGTACTGTACACGCTTCGCTTGGACCGTTTATAATGTGTCACTAGGCTCTGCCACTTTACTACTATGTGGCTTATTAGCTTTGATATAAAAATACACAAATGTGAGAATTTTCCCTTTTTTTGGCATTGTTGGGTAGGGCCATATAACCCTAATCCCACAGATGTGGTCTAAAAGGTGTAAGTACATCTTCCTCCACACTCTACGTTGTACAAATAGTGTATGGAAGATATGGTAATGTTTGAAGTGTCATATGGATGTATATTGGCAAGAAAATATAATAATGAAGGCATAAGGCCACAGTTATCATGATGGGGCACGGCTGTGACTAGGCGTTCTTTGTGGTACCTGTGGCACTGGTTGGTTGTTCCGGGTCAATACATGTACTATGTTTGTGATGTCTTTGAGCTCAGAAAACCTTCGAGGACACTGGGACAGATCGGAGTGGATACTCATCTGCTTGGGTGAAGGCAGACTAGTGGGCGACTACGGTCACTTTGGCATCACTTTGGCATTGGATGAAAAAAACAACTGCACAATGACAACGAGGTAGAGCCAGGGACTGGTGGGAAATGGGCATGTTTTGAAAAATAATAAATAAATAAATAAATAAATAAACGCAGTATGAGTCTTACTCTCTATAGGACCACAAAGTCCGCAGTACCATTTTGTGCTATTCTTTTTTAGACCTTAAATAACTGATTGCAGAACATGCTGTTTGCATTTGTGACTAATAGGCTATTTGATTGATCTGACAAGGATCGCTAAAATAAAAATACTGTTTGCAATGCTCTCAGGTAATTCCTGCACGCACGCACGCACACACACACACACACACGCACACGCACACACACACACACACACACGCACGCGCACACACACGCACGGGCTGTCAACGCGTCTCAGCGGCTACATGTGGTTTCCTAGGTTACAGCTGGTTTGTTGACATGTTGGATAAATGAGTGAGCTTGGTAATAGATTGTCAAGTGCCTCTGCTGGACACGGCTGTGTGTGGAAGGATCATTTGTCAGAACAGGGTTCCCTTCTGGATTGAAGCTGTTGATTGCACTACACGTGTTTAGTTTGTACAGGCATTAAAGGTGATGTACTGTCATCTCAGAGTTAAGGTAGGTTTGTTCAGTGTAACAGGAATAATTCCCCCAACTCTCTCTGGCTCTTTATTAAAAATTAGGTGCCATGATTTTTTTCTACCCTAAAACATGATCGTCAGGTATTAATGTTATATGAAAGTAAGATTTTTTTCCCCAAAAAGTGTACAGTGTTTGTTAAAGTGTCATTTTTATGATTCCACCCAGCCAGTTCATTAAGTATGCCTGGTGGGTGGTGAACGGTGGAGATCCACCTGAACTGAAGCCACGCCCACAGCTTTAGTTGCATGCTAAAGGGGGAGGAGTTAGGGGAGGGGCTGAGCATGTGATGTAACTATGTTGAAGTTTTTTTCATTGGCACATTTGGCTGGAAAGGTTCAGCCCCCAGGAAGAAACCCTAAATACAAAGGGAAGACATCATTGCACATAAAAACACACACCAAGGGGTCTATTTACATACTCTGTCACCTGTCTACATACTCTTTCACCTCTTAAACATGTACTGTAGAAAATTGGAAAAATAAAATCACCCTCTTTAAAGCAGAGAATGCATTTTCAGGTCAGAATACCTATTTTATCCAATCAGGAGAGAGAACCCGCACAGGATACAGATTCAGGATTGAAGTGAGCAGACAAAATTGGAACTGGAAGACTATAAAAATGAAGCTGATAAATGGCTACTCTCTCCTGGTGATTGGCAATCCATCTGAAGTGTTTTAAAGAGGTGGCGAGATGAGGAGACTCCTCCTGATACTGAACATCCACTATAGCAGAAATGAGAACCATCAGAATATATCGCTGAAACGTTTTAATTGCGACCCGAAGTTTGCATTCATTATGAAATCCGCCGCCTTGCGTCCGAGTTTTAGTCTCTTTTAGTCTCTTTTAGCCCCAAATGCTAAACGTTTATGCCCCAAAATGAATAGCTTTGGCCATTTATTTAGTAGAGAAAATGACCAAGTGATCAAAATAGAAAAAAAAGTTCTAGTCTACCTTCTCGAATTTTGTAGATTCTGAAAAATTAAGTAATTTTTTAACTCTTGAGAGAGAGGTAAAGATCAAAGGGCCTATTTGGTTACTAATTGTACATCATTTAACCGGGGAACAACGTGGAACACTGGTGGTCACTGATTTATGGCCATCTCCATAACAAAGATCATGACACTGACCTCACCCAACATGGAAGATAACTATACATCGAGAAGACCAGGACCATCACCTGGATCTGCATATACTACAGTATATGGAGCAAGCCAGCAACATTTGTTGATCTGACCGTATCAAAACCCTAGTGTACTCACAAGACACACTCCATATATGTCCAGTACAGAATTCATTCCACAAGTCAGTACTATAATTCCTCCCTGTCCATAACCCTGGACAGTCTGAACGGCGGTGCGTCGGAATGTCACTCCACTCCGTCCTCCTGTGGAACCTCTGGGAGGTTTCAGTGAAAGTTGAGTCAACATCCTGCTCCCACCAGGACTTCCTACTACGCTGTGTCTGTCTGCCAGCAACTAAGAGCATGTTTAGTCATGTGCTTTAGTAATAATAATCCTCCTTATACTCTCCCCCTCTCTCGTCCAGGCCGCAACATCTGGGCTCTGGGTTCAAATCCTTTGCCAAAGCCAATATTGAGACAGGGTACTGTAGATCTGTCAAGAAGATGCTTGTGTTTGAGTTGCTTTGCACATGGTCGAAACCAGGGGCGCATCTAGGGGGCAGACTAAATACCCAGTCTGCCCCCCCCCCCCCAAACACGATGCCATGCAAAACAACCCAAGATATTTCAAATTAAAGTGCTTATATTTAAAATGACTTGAACACTACTACCAGT
>CM076983.1:42611937-42634437 GCA_039105355.1 Benthosema pterotum | reverse complement strand
GGATTTCTTTAGACGCTTCTTTTTTTCTGAGAGCGTACACATTTCTGAGTGTACAAATGGAACCAAATGAACCCGTTAGGGTTCACAATACGCTGCAGTAGATTGGCTAGTTCTGGTGAATACTCTCCCCAGAAAGTGAATGACAGGTTTTCAAGTGTGGCCCCATTTTTTTTCTAAAGCTCATTTTTTTTAATCCTCCTTAAATCTCCCTTTCTTTATTCCCAGGAAATGAAAACGACCCTTTAGACAAAAATATGAAATCTCACTTTCATTCAAGAGCCCATCAATAGATATGTAAAAATCTTAATAGTTAAGAGTTTAATGCCCCAACCTTCATACAGAACATAATCTCACGTTTTTAAATAAGTCTTTTCTACACCCCCCCCCCCCCCCCCCCCCCACACACACACACACACACACAATGAGAACACTGCTCATTGTGTGTGTGTGTGTGTGTGTGTGTGTGTGTGTGTGTGTGTGTGTGTGTGTGTGTGTGTGTGTGTGTTGTGTGTGCGCGCGCGCGCACGTGCACGCGTGTGCATGCCTGAGTGTTGGAGGGATATCTGACTCATTTGTACTTGTATCTGTGCCTATTTTTTATTTATTTGGCAACTATATTTCCTGTGTGTGCACGTGTGCAAGTGTGTGTGTGTGTGTGTGTGTGTGTGTGTGTGTGTGTGTGTGTGTGTGTGTGTGTGTGTGTGTGTGTGTGTGTGTGTGTGTGTGAGACGTGAGCATACACAGCGCATGCCAGTGTTTTATGTCTGTCAGGTCAGGAAATAGCACCGCTCTCTCGATGTGGACAGGGGTGTCACAGGGGATTGTGGGTAATTGGAAATCCAGATGGACATGCATGAGTTTCCAGGAACGGGTCGTTGCCACGGTGATGACACAGAACATGACTAGGACGTAAAATATCGCTTCTTTTTGGACTCATTTTTATCTAGTTCCTCTGTCCTCTTTCCTTAGTTCTCCTCTGTTGGCTCTTCATTTGGGGTAGGACAATAGCCATTACTGTTTAACGTAATAAAAAAAGGAGAGAATTTTATTCATCATGAATTTGTCCACTGGACAACTGGCTCTGTTCCATGACTGCTTTCTCCACATCTAATCTCTTAGCCAAAACAAGAAATGTGCTTGAGGATTGCTAATGTTTTGCTCACATTCCCCCTGAAGAATATGGAGGAACGGGATGCGATTACAAATGTGGCATTTTACGGGTTTTACATTGTTATAGATTGAGACTATTGTGGTCACAAGAATCGTGACTTGAAATTTTCATGTCCCATCACTCCTCCTTTTCTTTCCTTCGCTCCTCGCCTCTCTCATCTCTGTTGATGAATGAGTGACAGTACCAGAGCCAGGAAATACTGCGCTATTGGCTTAGCTTAAACTGTAGATTGGGCCCAAGTTGACCAATCAACAAAGAATGTGAGCAAGGAGCCACGAAAGGCCATGAATATTATGTCCATACGCACACACACACACACACACGCCCACAGACGCATAGGAAGAAGCTGCTGTTCTAGCCCCAGGTGTTCTCTCGTGGGAGTCGGACCCACAGCCTCTGTGGCGCTGCTAGAAGGAGCCTCCGGCTTCATTAGTTCCTTCCTCGCTCCCTTGCTCTCATTGAGAACGTGATAGCGTGTGGACCGCCGCCGTAGAATTTCAATACAGTTATTGCAGGTAAATGTTGTTTTCCCGTGTGATGTAGTAAATGTTGGAACATTCGACTCGATAGCTAGGAGTACAGTTCACCACTTCAGCCCTTAAAAAAAATAATAATAAAAAAAAAATAATAATAATGTTCACGTTTCTTTCAAAATATTACCAAAATCTGAACTTTTTTTGGGGAGCTGGTCTACAAGGCAGCACATCTGCTTTTTTGACTTGCTGAATTGGCCACATATTTATGTTGGGGGGTCAGGTGCCCCGATGTTTAGCATCGGGGCATTTCTGTCTTTCTGTGTTCCTATGGAGTTTTGTGGCCTTAAATGGTGGTTCTGGACAGCCGCAGGTCAGACCGACTCGACACTGTGGGACTGACTGCACTCCCTTTGGGGGCGTGGGAGGCGTGTTCCGAAGTACAGCATTATAGCCGTACGCATGTACAGCAGGGGCGGATGTAACATTTCCCATTTGGGGGGGGGGGATAGTATGGGGGCGACTTCATCAACGTATGGACAGACAGATGTACAAAGACGTCTTGTCTGGAAAGCAGAAGGGATATGGTGCAGTGAGACTGAGTGGATCTATGAATGAACAGCTGTATTACGTAGCAGGCCATCTGTGTATCTGAGTCTCATTATAGCTGGTAAGTTTACAAAGATCTGGGCTCTCTGAGTCTATGTTCCAGTCTGCCAGGGAAGACAACTTAATGCTATAGTGTTGACACAGCTAACACCAGAAAAGGCTGATACAACGATGACAAAAACAGATGTTGGTCCGCTCACTATTAAAAGAAAAATAGCCTGTTTTGATGCAAATGAAGCTGAAGCAAGGCATGTATCAGATTGCTTTTGTGATATGACTCTTTGCTTCAATCAAAAAAAAAAAGATAATTTGATATGCTGCATGTGCAATGTATTTATCTGAAATTGAAAATGGCACAGATGCCTTCCTGGCTGTTAATGGCTTATTAAAGACAAGCTGCCGGCAGAGATCAGAGGAGTCAACATATTATTAACTTGCGTGAACATGCACCATAATTACCTACATTAATAACACGGATATCATATTCACTTTCACACCATATTGATCCGGAAAAAAGGTTGAGAACAACTGAGGTTCTCAAACACGTATTTATTTTCCCCTGCAAATCAACTCTTGAAGGCGTTATATCAGGGATTTTCAATCAGGTGGTCCGGGGACCACCAGTGGTCCCTGAGAAGATTCCAGGTGATCCCCATGCTAAATGATGGACAGTTGATAACCAAATGGACCCTTGTAGAGCATAAATTATTACTAACTTACTTCTTACTTACATAATTTTGAAGAATCTACACAATTAGAAATGTAGAAGAATTGTTATTGTGACAAACGTTTGGCCAGTTATTTCTCCTAAAGTGTGGTCAAAAACTGATCAAATCCTTTGGTTATGGGTCAGAGAGATTAGACTCCACATCAAATTACGGTCTGTGGCTAAAATGATGAATAAACTGTGGGCCCTGGTATGAAAAAGGTTGAGCTATATGATAAAAGGTGTGTGTAGCAGTGTGTGTACATGTGTGTGTGGACTGCCGTGGTTACTGACTCAGCGCTATTGACCAGCTACTGATGACATCACATCTACCATCAGCACGCCTGAGGTGACGGCTAACTGCACCGACACCATCCACCGCTCAAATGGACCTTTAACTATGTAGTATCCATTACACACACACACACACACACACACACACACACACGCACACGCACACGCACACACACACACACGGATGAATAGGGAATGAACTGTATGTAGGAGAGAACTATGTTTTATGTCTGTGTTGTATCTGAGCGTGTGTGTGTGTGTGTGTGTGTGTGTGTGTGTGTGTGTGTGTTGGTTGTGTGTGTGTACGTGCGTGAGATTGAGAAAGAACGAGAAATCGAGAAACAACAAAGAGACCCTAGTGATGGAGAGACTTTGAATACGGTATAGTGAATAAAGTCCTCATTTGTGTTTCTGTTGTTACTCTGAACTTCAGATGTACGGTCGACGATATAACATCATTACAACACAAGTGTGTGTGTGTGTGTGTGTGTGTGTGTGTGTGTGTGTGTGTGTGTGTGTGTCACTCACTGTATATCACAGGGCGTGTGTTGGGAGTACATAACATTCATTACACTGGTGTTACAGACAAACTGCACCCTGGATACACATTGATTTTCACCCAATAGATCCCGCTGTTAGCAAACCTAATAGCTCTGTGGGTAATGGGTACATGTTATGAATGGTCCCCTGTGGGGCAGGAGAGGAGAGGAGAGGAGAGGAGAAGAGAAAAGAAGAGAAGAGAAGAGAAGAGAAGAGAAGAGAAGAGAAGAGGAAGAGAAAGAAGAGAAGAGAAGAGAAGAGAAGAGAAAGAAGAGAAAGAGAAGAGAAGAGAAGAGAAGAGAAGAGAAGAGAAGAGAAGAGAAGAGAAGAGAAGAGAAGAGACACATGGTGGTGACAGAGTAGAACAGGACAGGAGGAGAGCAGTGTTGTAGAGGCTGAACAGAATGTGGAGTGGAGAAGAAAAGGCAGACAGTGTTTACCATTTACTGCTAATAGGTTTCAATAGGAAGGCAGCCGTTAGCTTTAATGGATAGGTCCACAATGACACATTACCATGTTAAAGGCTGATTCCGCTCATTATTGGGGCTGTTATTCCTCCATGCATCACCAGCTGGGACTGTTGGCTGGCCACTAGCACGCACACACACGCGCGCGCACACACTGCTGCCTCAGCACTATACACACGACTGCTGGAATTGGAATAGGACCTGGGAAGGTGTCAGTATACAGTAGTGTGCCTACGCAAGTGCGTGCATCCATGCGCGGGTGCATGCACGCATGTGTGTCCGTACATGTCTGCATCCTTTAACATAAAGTAATCTCCTTTACCACGTGTGTGTGCGTGTATGTGTATGTACGTGCATGCGCGTGCACTCATCATTCCCTCCCGAAAATCCCTCGGTCAGTACCTTGCAGAGGACCACTACCAAAGATGTTAACCCAAAAAACATCGAAAACAATTTACTTTTAAAAATGTTTTATTTGTGCTTTGGCCAATCCATCTACAACTATATAGGCTCTGCTGTCTGTATGTAGGCCATGCATTTATATATTACACTATGTGTTCCCTCAAAATTACGCCAATCATAGGTCATGCCGCTTCGTGCATTAGGTCACAAGAAGCATCTCTGTCCGTGGTGAAAGCCATCTGCACCTGGTGATGTGACAGTTCAACATTTAGCACATGAACTCTAGGCCCTATAGGCAGCATCCCTGTTCTGGGCCTGCTATACAGTAATAGGAGAGCACTCAGACAAAATAGCACATCTATCAGGTAGATCAGGAACTGGGAGAAATTCTCATCCTACTACGGATCCAAAATGTATAATGTACTCCACACCATCCATCCATCCATCCATCCATCATTCCTTCCATCCATCTATCTATCAGGGAAAGTAAGTGTTATCACTTAGTGACAGGTAATTATGATAATGCCACATTATCATCTGAATAGTTTGAGTAACTACAACACACTTGTATTTCAGCTAACTTCTAGTACACCTGTTGCAGATGTGATTTCATAGTGTGCTGTATACTCTACAGACTCTACAGTACTGTTTGACTGAATAGGTGCACTCTCAAGTCAACTTTGCCATGAAACACAAACTTCCAAATGGTGGAAATGTTTTCAGGCCATGTCTCACAGTCGTTCAGCAGCTGTTAAGAAGCTAACACGCAGGCGTGCACGCGGACACACACACACACACACACACACACACACACACACACACACACACACACACACACACACACACACACACACACACACACCACACACACACACAACACACACACACACACAGACAGCGTGGGCGATATATACTGTAAGAGAGTTGAATAAGCTGATAATAAGAAAAAGTTAGTAGAACAACACCCAGGGATGTGGACTCAGAGCTGGATGAGACTGAGGGGGAGGAGGAGGCAGCCAGAGACCCATCAAGAAGAAGTGAAAGCAGCAGCATGCAGGACCACCATTTCTTTGTGATTATGGTGGGATGTGTTACAATCAATCATGTTACAGTAAGTGTAAAGAAGTAGCTCAGTGGTTTTCATCCAGGACCCACTATTTATTCAGATTTTGAGCCGCAGACAACCACTTGAGGACATTTTAGCCCCAAAGTGTGCGTGTGTGTGTGTGTGTGTGTGTGTGTGTGTGTGTGTGTGTGTGTGTGTGTGTGTGTGTGTTGTGTGTGTGTGTGTGTGTGTGTGTGTGTGGGCACTGCCCCCCCCCACACATGCCTATGCCTAGATCTGCCCCTGGCGGATGTACAAGCCTGGAAATCAAGGCTAATCATTTCCCTCCTCTCTGCATGGTGTACGAATGACAGCATTTTGTCAGGTTGAGACAAAAGCTGAGTGAAATGCTTCTCCCTTCACAGCACGTCCCACACAGATGATTGGGCCCTGCTAATGACTAGCCGGCAACAATGCTGCACATTAATCATGTGACCACTTCACAGACAACATCCTCACTGCACAACAACGGCTTGGTTGTGCTGCACCGGCCTTTACAGATAAGAGCCACAGTGTGGAAATTGTCAAAGTGTATGTTTGTGTCGTTGCTTTGCGCAGTGGCGTTTCGAAGCAATTTGGAGCCCTAGGGCAAGATTTTCCCTGGAGGGGCTCCAGGGAAAATCTCCTGTAAAATGGCACCCCCAAGGGATAAAAATTATGAACTATATGGGCTCCATTTTCATCACACGCCAACCCCCTTACCCCAAAGCCCTTATCCCTTTTTTACTATTTAACCTTTTGGAATATTTCAATGTGCCAATCTATTGACATGTTGTGAGCATGTAGACTGGCCATTTAAACTTCTTTTTTTTAATAGTTTAAAAAGGCAAAGAAGTTAAGGGATAAGGGGTTTAGCGGTGACGAAAATCTAGGCCTACAGTATATGTGTTTTGAATGTTTAATTCTCGAGGACAAGTATAATGTATTTATCCATATGATGCTTACTAGCCTGGGATCATTTTTAAAGCATGTCTGGTGATCGCCCCCCTCCCCTCGCCCCCCACCCCTCATGTTCGCCGCTCCCCTCATGGCGCCCTAGGCAACTGCCTAGTCTGCCTAATGGCAAAAACACCCCTGGCCCCTGTCTGAATGCGTGTGTGTGTGTGTGTGTGTGTGTGTGTGTGTGGTGTGTGTGTTGTGTGTGTGTGTGGTGTGTGTGTGTGTGTGTGTGTGTGAGCGTGCGTGCGTGCGTGCGTGCGTGTGTGTGAGCGCGCGTGCGTGTGAGCATTAGTAATGGTAGAGACTGTATGGCATGGGAAGTGGGAACCAGTCACATAATGCCTCACAAAGAATAGCAGCAAAACCTTGAAAAGCCAAAAGATGTCTTTAGAAAAAAGTACTTTTCACTGTCTTGAACCGCAGCGTTCACTGCTGGCACATGAATGGCATTGAGCTGCAAACTTTACAGAACAGTAAATGTCTGGACTCTGGAGGGGTCATATGGGTCATGTCTGTGGCCCATACTGAGATGGACCGATCGTTATAGTGAATGAATCACAGCACTGCTGTTTGCGTCTGAAATGCATTAGTTTAGAAGAGTGAAACGCTGAATGGGAATGTGCCCCCGGCTGACCCACAAACCTGGCTAGAAGTGTTCACACAGGCTGGGACTTCTACAGAAGTGAAATGAAAAGTCTGACTACAGAGATGTTATCCACTCACTCATGTGTTCCCGAGAGCATGTGTTCAACACACGCATGCACGCACGCACGCACGCACGCACACACAAACCTGTATTTCTCAATTTAGTCTAGCTTGTTTTGAGCTGGTGAGAACAGTGTAATTCAAACTCTGGTGCAGACCAGACAGATGTGTTGTGAAATGGTGGTTGTTGGTAACAGCCCTAAGCACGCGAAACCCCAGCATATATACTGTACATAGATTTGTCTATTTTTGACAAAGATTTTCAACATTTTAATATGGCATTAATATACCTTAGTTGTTATTAATATACCAGATGTTATGTGGACATGATAAATAGGTCCCCCCCATTCTGTGTTTCCAAGAAATGGAGGTCATGTCCACACAACGTCTCTAAGGTATATTAATGCCATATTAAAATGTTGAAAATGGGTGGAATTCCCCTTTAAAGGTGTATTAGGTAACTTGACTGGTGGTCACTGCCGGTACTGCGTTTTTTTAGATAGAGTCCAACATTTCCCAGCATCCATTGCACGTCCATCCATCGCATTCTGGTCTTTGTAATCCAAGGACCAATCAGAGGGAAACAGTACCCGCTTCATTTTTCAATAGAAACATATTTACTGTAGAACAGGCTTTACAAACGGCTTATGTGACAAAAATGCCAGACATTACATTTAAGATTTGTTTCAATGAAAGTTACCTAGTATACCTTTAAGAGAAAAAAAATCAGTCCAAGTAGCCTGCAGAGATGAGTCCAAATCTAGAGCGTTTAAGTGGCTAAACTCAGTAAAAGATGCAACATGAACTTCAGGGTTTTAATGTCCGACTGTTTGACCATGAACCCTTGTTCTCAGTCTTTCGCTTTAAGGTTTCAAAACATATGCATGTCGTTGGGGGAATTCACAGGGGAACATTACGACTCACACAAAAATATTCTTTTTTTGCGCTGGAATAGGCGAAAAAAATGACAACACAACAACAAAGCAAACCGAAGTCAATGCAAAACAGCAGACACCATCCAGAACAGTGCTTTTCAACCAGTGGTCTGGGGACCACCAGTGGTCCTTGAGACGGTTCCAGGTGGTCCCCAGCTAAGTTGTTTAACCAGATGTAACTCTTGAGAACGTAAAAATGAAACGGTTTCATTTTTACACTCTCGAGAGTTAAAATATTCAGGAATTAGTCCTAATCTACACAACTAGAAGATTAATGGTCATGGACAGAAGCAAAGGAAATCTGTAGTTTTGGGGTTTGTGGCGCTAAAATGGCCTCAAATGGTGGTCCGTGGCTCAAATGCTGAATGAATAATGGGGACCTTTTTAATACCAGGGCCGCCCTGGTATCAAAAAGGTTGAAAACCACTGAACCAGAATCCTGCAACACCAACGACATGCAGAGGAAACAACACAACACAATGCGAGCCAACAGTGCAAACAGGCTCCGAGCGAGGCAGCTGTGGACAATGGGCTGGTTGAGTCCATGGAAAACAACAAGGCAGCCTCCAGTCCAGGAATGAATGTGCTGAAGTCCATCCATGGAACCGACCCACCAACCCACCCACCCACTGGCTGTCAGAACAAGCCTCTGGCTTGCAGATGACTGCCTGCCTCTGCTTCTTTGCTCCGCTATACGCTCCATGGGACCAATCAGATGCACCGCAGCACCACACACACACACACACACACACACACACACACACACACACACACAACACACATCTAGGCATGGGCATGGGGGGGGCAATGCCCCCCCTAAATACCCAGTCTGCCCTCCCAAACACGCTGGCATGCAAAACACTTGACTAATAAAAGTCCTGTAACTGAAAATGGTATGGGTGCGGCTTCATCGCCTGTGGCGCGAAGCGACACGGCGATGAAGCCGCCCCCCATACCATTTTTCTCTTGCCCCTCCAACATGTTTTCTTGCCCCCCCCCCCCCCCCCCCCCCAAATGGGGCATGTTACATCCCCGCCCCTGACACACACACACACACACACACACACACACACACACACACACACACACACACACACACACATGCCTGTGGATGGACAGATTGTGTCGACGGACAGGGGATTGGCCTTTCCTCCGAATGTGCTGCACTTTCCACGCGAAAATAAATCAACGTGGGAGTCTCCACCGTGGGACATACAGTAGTTCATGTATGCAGGCTAATGTGCTACCGCTGCAAACCTCATTTGATCTACGAACCCCGCCAGCTTACCGTGGTGATGCCCTCGGCCGACCTTTTACATAGATCACTACCCTACCGGGGTCCGGCCTACGGCGCCTACGAGCATTCCAGTAGCTCTTACACTTGCTGGTTTCATGCCCGGCGTGCAAGAGCTTTCCGTCCAGTGTTGCCAACTGCCTAAAATCCAAAATGCACTAGTGGCACTTACAAAATGCACTAGAATGCGCTCGAGCAGTGGTTTTCACAACCATTTTCATACCAGGGCCCACTATTTATTCTGCATTTTAGCCACAGAGGACTAACCATTAGTGTCTCGGACTAATTTAGGAGGGGGAAAAAATGGTAAAACCGTTGGTCAAAATAGCAATTCTTCTACATGTGTAGATCCTTGAAAATTAGGTAATTCAGATGTTTAAATATAATTTAATAATTATAAATATAAATTTATAATTTTACGCTCTCAAGAGTTACAGATCTATCAGGGTCCATTTGGATACCAATGGTTCTTTCTAGGACGGAAGGAGGACTCTATCATAGGAGGAAAAATGGTGAAAAAACAAGGGTTTTATCTCTGGCGCCTGTCACCAATTTCGCCCCAACTCCCCTGCAAAAAAGCCCAAGATTTTCCACCAGGAGTTTTTCCCCACTCATTTTGGCACAAGGGGGGGGGGGCTGAAAAAAAAAAAGCAAAATATAGGGAAAATCGTGCCAAGTTGGCAACACTGTTTCCATCCTATCCTTCCACAACAGGGAACCTCGGAAGGCTTTATAGCGAAAGAGTTGAGGTGGTAGTTCGAACAAATGAATTCCTTGCGGGAAAAAAATAATATACTTTCCATTCTGCCCACGCCACCACAGATACCTTTGGTTTCTCCCTCGGCCGGCCGGCCTCCTGCGAGAGAGAGAGAGAGCTGATGGGTTTGGTTTGGGTATATAGGCTAGTGTCCCTGCGAGCAGCCGAGTGAGAGATTGGACAGTGTGCTGACAGGCTGTCTGAGCACAGAGAGACGTTGATAACCTGACTCTATACCCACTCTGCATTCAGACACCCCACTACCAGGGCCGGATCTAGAGGGGGGCAGGGGGGGGTCCAAACGTGCATCCTGCCCACCCAATGAAAGGTAATAACAGTGGTTTTCAACCAGTTCTCAGGGGACCACCAGTGGTCTTTGAGAGTTCCATGTGCTCCACAGCTAAATGCTGGAAAGTTGGTTAACCAGATGTAACTCTCTGAGAGCGTAAAAATGAAACCAAATGGCCAATGACCATTTGGTTTCATTTTTACGCTCTCAAGGGTTAAAATATTCATCATCTGAATTAGCTTAAAGGTTTTTGATCTCTATGTTTGACTGTTTCGTTTCCCAATTCCAGCCTGGTATTGTGGACAAAAGCAAAATAAATCATTAGTTTTGGGGTCTGTGGGGCTAAAATGTCCTCAAATGGTGGTCTGTGGCTCAAATGTTGAATAAATAGTGGGCCCTGGCGTCAAAAAGGTTGAAAACCACTTCTTCATATGCAAAACTTAGGAGTTGTGTGCGTCCCCGTCCCCCCCGGCCCTGCCCGCTACCCCCCTTCCGTCCCTCCGTCCGTCCGCCCGTTTCTCTCTCTCTCTCTGCGTCCGGGCAGCCATCTTCTTTCCTGGACATTACTGAATAATTCACCGCACGCTGGCCCCAGCCTCATCCAATCACAAAGAAGCAGACCCAAAACTCCCGGGGGTCACCAGTCTATTACCGCGGGGCTGCAATGTTCTGTAGCCCCCCCTTTAGAGCGTGCATGTGCCGTACGCTCGCACACACACACACACACACACACACATCACACACATACCCACACCAAACACACACACATGCACGCTTTTATACACATCATATTTCATCTGCTGTAAGACATTTTGCTCTGCATTAGGGTGCGAGTTTGCCATGGACCAGAATAATGGAAATACAAAAAAATATATATAATGGAAATGGAAACATTGCGTACATAATCTCTCTCTTTGATACACACAGTCTCTCTCTCTCCCTCTGTCTCTCTCTATCTATCTTTCTCTCTCTCACTCTCTCCTTCAATATTGATGAAAAATACAGCTGGAATAATGGAGACACAAATGTATACAACACACTGTACTGTGTGTGTACACACACCTCTGCTTCTCACCAACTTCCTGGCAGTCACCACTTTTGTCACACACACACACACACACACACACACACACACACACACACACACACACACACACACACACACACACACACACACACACACACACACAGCGGTGGATATAAATGTTAAATCCATAGCTAACCAGGCCAGTCTAATAGACTCCTACTCCTCTGATGCATTATCAGCTCCATCACACACAAACACACACACCCTGGCCGAAATAATGGCCTTCTGTTTACCGCCTGTGTGTGTCAGTGTGTGTGTGTGTGTGTGTGTGTGTGTGTGTGTGTGTGTGTGTGTGTGTGTGTGTGTGTGTGTGTGTGTGTGTGTGTGTGTGTGTGTGGACATAGATGATGTGCTCACTGCATACAGATGTGTTCGCCTGAAGAGACACTCAGGGGTTGGGGGAAATAAAGAGTTTCATCTGTCTCTGTCCGTTCCTGTCTGTCTGTCTGTCTGTCTGTCTGTCTGTCTCTGCCTCTATAAACAACCTCTTGTCCAACCTAATCTCACCCAAAGCGTATGTACAGCACAGAGCCACATTCCGTGCATGGGTAACGAGTTACAATGTGTTACGGACAGAATAGTAAATATTTTCATGCCCGAATGCCTCCAGCCTGAGACTTCCGAGTTTGTGACATGTATAAAAGCCACGCCTCCGTCACACAACAATAATATATGAGTGGAGTTACAAATTTCAATAGTAGGATATGAACGGACTTAGGGACCTACTCCTACTTTATGTAGGGAACGGCTGTGAGTCACTTGGGTTGAGATTGGGCTGTCTTGTTAGTCTGTCCAGGCCGCTACCTGTATATATACACCTTTGTACATCTGTCTATCGTACTGTCCCTGATACAAGATTTGTGTTTTTGTTACATTAATTATAAAAATCCTTTTTTGACAGTACCAAATCCAATATCTCACAATGGTGTGAGGTATTAGATCGACTCCCTTTTTACTTCTTTTGATGAATGCATTCTAGTGTCATTGTATGATATGTTTTCCTTTGCTTGATGTTCTGTGTAAAGTACTTTGAATCGCCTTGTTGTTGTGCCCTGTTTTGTTGATGTTGGCATCATAATAGTACGTTGTACATACATAACACAGCTTCCGATACATTCCAGGTAAACCCTATTCGCAGACAATGCAACAAGAAGGAGTGTGTGTACTGAGAGATCTATGAAGCATCCGCAGGCCTGGCTTCTGGTCAGAAATAAGAGCTAAGCAGTCTCTGAGGACAGAGCGAGTGTTGGCTCACTCTCACAATGTCAATGATTCTGCCAACCGGTCTGTACATCAGATTCACTGAAAAATGAATAGCATGTCTCCCCCACTGTTCTGTTTCTCTCTTTTTACAGGTCACTGTTAATACAATTAGTTGTGGCCCATCTGGCTGCTTAGCAGAAATAGAAATTCCAAAAAAGGTATTTTATTTTAAAAATAAAGTTTAACTAAAATCTTTGGGAGTCCCTGGCAAAATAATGATTTTTGAAATGCGGGGGTCCACAGCCAAATACACTTCGAAAGACCTTGAGGTGAAAATGAGTACCACTGCTCTACAAAAGTATGTGTTCCCTCCACACTGCTGTTGGGACAAGCTACAGTTCATCGCCAAATATGCTTGCTGTGGTTGTGGGTTCAGACCACACAGCATGCTGAGGTTATGATAACACCCAAAGACCCCCAAAGGGGTCAAAGATCACAAGTGTAAAAGGCCAAAGGTTGGTTAATACTGAAGGTCACGACACAACATAAACAACGGACAATGTTTGAGTCTGCACACGCGAGCCTCGGCTCACAGTCAGATCAACTAAACACACACACTGCCTCTCTCTCTCTCTCTCTCTCTCTCTTCTTCTCTCTCTCTTCCCTCTCTCTCTCTCTCCATCTCTCTAGCTGGGCCGGATCTAGGCATGGGCATGGGGGGGGGGGGCATTGGGTGGCCTGACTGCCCCACCAGACATGAAGGGAACAACCCAAATTTCAAAGTTATTTCAAATTAAAATGCTTATATTAGAAATGATTTAAAACAGTACTACTGCCACCACTAACTAACTAACTACAACTGTGGCACCACTAAACCAACACTATTCCATCATTCAAAACAGAAAGCTCTGAGTCAGACCATTAGCTTTACACATGCTGCATGTCTGTTGCAACTTCAATAACTGATGTTATTATTGATGCTTTACTTGCCTAATGTAAGTCCTGTACAAGATATAAATCTTGTGGGTCACAGAACTTAAAGGGGAAGTCCACCCATTTTCATTCTAATATGTCATTAGTATACCCTAGAGGTGCTAGGTGGACATGATAAAAAAAAGTTCATTCTGTGTTCCCAAGAAATGGTGGTCTGAAGAATTAACCACTAACCACTTAATGGATTTCTTTAGACGCTTCTTTTTTTCTGAGAGCGTACAAATGGAACCAAATGAACCCGTTAGGGTTCATTTGGTTGCATTTGTACGCTCTGCCCCCCCCCCCTCCCCTCCCCCCCCAAACGGGAAATAATAATAATAATAATAAAACTTTATTTATATAGCACCTTTTTAAAAACATTACAAAGTGCTTTACAACAGAGCAACACATAACAGACACAGTATAAAACAATATAGACAAGTAGAAAGACGAAAAGGAAACATAGATTAGGGGACAATGTCACTAAAAGCTAAACGATAAAAATGAGTCTTTAAAAGGGATTTAAAAAGGGACACAGATACCGCTTGCTTAATTGGTAAGGGCAGGAGTTCCAAAGAGATGGGGCGATGGAGCTGAAGGCCCTGTCGCCTTTAGATTTGAGCCTACGGGTTGGATGGTGAGAAGCTGTTTGTTAGAGGATCGTAGGTGGCGGGGGGGGGCGTAGGGGAAATCATGTCGGTGATGTAATGTTACATCCTGGCCTGCCTGCTCTCCAGGCATGCATGGTGTCTAGCATGTTGTGGCCATGTGTAGGAAGGGGATGTGGTGGTGGGTTGGGTTGGGTTTGGGGTCGTATAATTACCCAGCAGCCAACAGAACCAGACCTGCCTCAATGCCATAGAGGCCCACAACCTGTAATCTAACATTAAAGTCTCAACACGGCCTCCACACGGGGCCTGAGAAGATTTAGCACCACTGCTTTCAGGTTTCATTATAGAGCGTTTATACGAGTTCAAATACATTTACAGAAATGTTTCGGGAAGAAAAATCTTGTGAGTTTTATAGTATATTTTCAAGGGATGTAAAGTAGGCCTATGCAGGGCATACTGCAATAATAGTCAGATAAACTATACTACTACAATAGTCAGATAAACTCTGGTGTGGGTGGGTGGGTGGGTTAAAATCACCTGTGGCTCCCAGCATGCAAGGCGGGTTAAAATTAATCTGTGCTGTGGGTTTTAAAACACCCATAGCTTCCCGTGAGGTTAGGGTTAGGGTTTTTTCTTGGTATGTAAACACATGCAAGTAGATTGAAATGGTTAATTGAAGTGGTTAATTCATAATGTATTTGTAGAACTGTAGTGAAGAGAAGACGTACTTAAGTACAGTACTGGAGTAAACTACGTCTACAGGGTCCACCAATGGATTTAAGGCTGCTGCTAGCAATTTCATATCTCAGCGTTTAGTGCCAGCTCCACACACTGTATCACCACTGTCTGGATGATGTGTGGGGTCTGCAGACATTGGTAAAGTGGTGGGCAGAATAAAAGAAAATGAGAACACCAATTATTCTAGAGAAGGCTGTGAGATGTGTTATGATGTGGAAGCGTTGCCACATCTCCTTGTGTCCAAGGTGGGCTTAATAAAATATTACGAGCAACGAAGAACTTACACACGACTTGAAACTTTTCTCCACCGCTTTGACTATTGTTAAAATGTATCCTTTTTTGGCAACATTAATCAATGTGAGGCTAGTTAGTGAGGCTAACTAGAGAGGATTCCAGGGAACCACCTGGAATCCTCTCAGGGCAGGGACCACCCCCGGACCACCTGTTGAAAACCCCTGCATTAGAACAATTGATTTAATAAGCATTCAAAGGCCCATTTTAAAATGTCTTTGTCTGAGCTTGGTTGTGACAGTATCACATCATCACAGCATCATGTTCCATTTAAAATTATCTTCTGTTTAATATGACAATCCAACTCATATCCATAACGTTAATTACTTTTGGAGACATATGGAGAACGGAGAGGCGAGGTGTCGATCCATGGAAATGAGACGGCAAGGTTTGTAATTAATCTCCACCAGAGCTTGTAGAAGAGCTACTTTCGGCTATAGGGTTGGATGCAGCAGTCTGACAGTGTGTCTGTTTATCCTCTTCAAATAGCACACCGTGTCTGAAACTACTGTACTGTAAGTTCTACCTGAGGAGGAGGAGGATCAGTACCTGCTGTAACTTTAATTTAACATTTTGTAAAGATAATGTTATTTTGCGATTAATGTCCCCGATATCTGACAGGATGTCATTAGTCTCGGGCGGCAAGAACCAAATTGAGAGGCGCT
This sequence comes from Benthosema pterotum, assembly GCA_039105355.1. Taxonomy (NCBI): domain Eukaryota; kingdom Metazoa; phylum Chordata; class Actinopteri; order Myctophiformes; family Myctophidae; genus Benthosema; species Benthosema pterotum. The sequence goes on along the minus strand of CM076983.1, from coordinate 42,618,184 downwards.
TTGTGGTTGTGCACACGAAATGGCCGAAGATGGTCACGGTTACCACGATCTCTCGCGTAGGTGTAGTAACGGTGGGGTGAGAGCTAACGAAGAACGTCAGAGCTCCCCGGGGCACACAGGTTGGATAGGGAAATGGTAAAGTACGTCTCGCGAACGGCTTTCTCTCTGTTCCAATATCCAATACTGGTTCCTTGTGCTCCCCCACGGGGGGCGGTTCGGTTCGGTGACGTCACGCCGCCGTATCGGCATCCTTCGCAAACACTCCCCCCTGAGCCCAGCGTCTGGGCTCACGGTTCGCTTCGATGGTGGCGGTGCGCAGCGGCGTGGCTGTTCCTCAGGTTGTCTCGACTCCTATGTCCTAGGAGGTTTGGTGCGGGTAGCTTTCGGGGCTTCCCCCCGTGGGCGTCCGCGCTGTGGTGGGTCGCTGGTCATGACCTTGGGCTTTGCGTCGGGACCTCTCTCTCCTCCTCCGCCTTCCGGACGTCCTCTCTCAGTACAGCCGCCCTCGTCCGGCAGCCGTGGGAGCTTGATCAGTCTCGTGACTGGCCGTGTGTAGGTTCGCCCTTCCACCTCCACGGTGGCTGTCCTCACGCGTCCGTCGTTTCCCCCGGTAGGGCCTGCTTCACGCTTCCGATCTGCCAGAAGGCCCTCGGGAGCTGGGGGTCTATAACCAGGACGAGCTCCCCGTCAGTGAGGTTCTGTCTCTCTGCCGTCCACTTCTGGCGGGTCTGCAGTGAGGGCAGGTAGTTGCGGGTGTAGCGTTTCCAGAACTCTGGTCGGCCAGGATCTGTGAGTGTTTCCACCTCCTCCGGCTGAGGAGTTCCACTTCCGGGTAGATGGCCTGCGGCTTGGAGCCGTCGGACCGGCCCATCAGGAGTTGGTTCGGCGTCACCGGGTCAGGGTCTCCTGCGTCGGTGGGGACGTATCCCAGGGGTCGAGAGTTCAGGGTGGCCTCCACTTCGACGAGCGTCGTAGCCAGCACCTCCTCTGGGACGACTTGGGCCCCGAGGACGACGCGCAGGATGGTCTTCACGGATCTCACTTCTCTCTCTCCCATGCCCCCCCAAAGTGTGGGGCGGCTGGGGGTTTGAAGACGAAGTCCACCTGGAGGGGGGCCATCCTGTTCCTGAGCGTTGGCTTCAGGTGGTCGAAGGCCTCCTTGAGCTCTCTGCTTCCTCCTACGAAGTTCGTGCCCCGGTCGGCGCTGCAGCACCCAAATCCGGCTCGAAGGACCAGAAATGTTACCACGATCTCTCGCGTAGGTGTAGTAACGGTGGGGTGAGAGCTAACGAAGAACGTCAGAGCTCCCCGGGGCACACGGGTTGGATAGGGAAATGGTAAAGTACGTCTCGCGAACGGCTTTCTCTCTGTTCCAATATCCAATACTGGTTCCTTCTCTGTGCTCCCCCACGGGGGCCGGGTCTTATGGCCCCTTCCGTTTCGGTTCGGTGACGTCACGCCGCCGCGTATCGGCATCCTTCGCAACAGTCACGGAGGGTTGGCCAAAACTACTCAAATATTCAGATGTGTTCGTTGGGTGGACGTTCCAATTTCCAAAATGATTTAATTATTATAGATCAGTGGTTTTCAACCATCTGGATCATAGGGCCCACTATTTATTCAGCATTTGAGCCACGGACCACCATTTGAGAACATTTTTAGCCCCACAGACCCCAAAACTAAAGATATTCTTTTGTTTTTGTCCACAATTCCAGGCTGTAGTTAGTGAGGATTTATGCCTGTTTCAGACATTCATTCAGACGGACAGACATTTGCTTAGTTATAGTATGGATATACAGTAAGTGTAAAACCCATACCAGATGGTGTTGCACTGACCTTTCTAGTGTTACTTGAGCAGTTGCATTGGTCATAACATACTCTATGTACATATAGACAAGACAGTCTTTTCACATAGCACATATATAATAAGTTGCCATTTCTACCCCAGTGATTCTCAAAACGGTGGTCCTTGAGGCGGTCTACAGCAAAAAATGTGTTAATAAAGCATCAAAATCAGTTTAACCACTTTATCCCTAACTAGATCAGCACTCGGTGAAGTGCAAACTTGCGTGATGCACACAAGTAGGCCATATGGCCTACTCGTGCATGAGCAGAGCGAGCTAATACTAATGATACCCCAAAGGACCGACCACCGAACACTGATCACCGATCACCTTACATGTGCCCGCTCCACTCACGCAAGTAACAGCAATGTCAAGGTGCACTTCCTTTGCCCAGTGATGTGTTTTCATGTGTTCCAAATTTGAGATCATTTGCTTGGCTCAGCTTTGTTTGGTGTACCGGATTTGAGACGCTTGTGACTGTTTCATGATGTATGAGACAGTATGACGATTTTCACACATAAAATTGGCTGTTTTCAGGCCTGTTGTTTCATGGCATGTCGGGATTTTACGACTTTTCTCAGAGACTTTCGGGTGTGCTCTGTTATTTCTTTATTTTACGCTCATTTTTTTGATAATTTGGGGAGTGGCTGTGCAGAGACGCTACACATGGCTAGCTTGGTGGCCTCGGATGGATGATCTAACCGTTTTTGATCAGATTGAGTAATGTTTACAGCAAAGCATCAAAGTGCGACCGTAACCCATAGAGAGAAATAAACAGAATCATACCAACATGTGTAGACTGAGGACCATGTGTGCTGTAGCACTTGCACTGTGGAGTATTTGGCATTTGGTACGGAAAATCTAAGATGAATGGGAATTAAACTGACATTTATTCTCAAGTTTTTATCTCTGTTGTTGTTCTTGTTAAACCTCTCGAGACATATTCTGTTAACTGCAATAACAACAGGTTTCGTTTTTTCTTTCATTTATTCGTACATTTGCGATTCGCAAACAGAGGTACCTAAACGGAGCAATTATGGCATTGTGCGGATGGGAATTGTCTCTGATTTTGTTAACATTTGGGAGACATTTCGAGGCACTTGAAGCTGCTGGGATGTGCAGAGCACGTCGCCCAGCATTTTAAGCCACCCGCACAGGAAAGGCTAAGCCTCGCCAAGAACATTTCACTCAAGGTAGTAGCAGAAATAGAATGCATTTTGCAGGCCGAGTGAGTTTCAAGTAGGAGGAATTGGACTTGGTGGGTTACTCATGTGGAGACAACTGTAATGTTTTTCTCCCTAAACATTTAGGGGGGCACAGAGCTCTATACCGCCGTTTCCCCTCTACAAGAAATGTATGTATATGTATTTGCCAAAATAACAGATTGTAAACTTATAGAACTGGTATTTGGGCCTATTTTGGCCTGCCCAGAATAGGGGCACAAAGGTTTAAGTGGAGGTGCTAGGAAAGGACAAAATGATAAAAAGGAATTGGTAGAAACAAGTAAATAGCTTCCATTCTCCAACTGCAAACTGAATTTCCCAGCATTGTGTACTCGTTATTTACTTTTCTTTTTGATAACTCTTTGAAGAAGGACATCGTCTTTCAAATTCTTTGCATACTTGATGGCGCACTGTGGTTGTCTATGTCTCTGGACTGGTTTCATGGTCATACCGGTCCCTCTTGTGAAAAAGAAAGAAAAGCAGCATGCTCACAGCTTGTATTCCACATATATAAATACAGAGGTTTTTGAACTAGAATTGATTCGGGCCGAACAAAGATCCTCTGCAAAACGGGCTGCTCATGGGAGCTCCAGTGCAAACAAAAACCGAGGGGGCCGGCGAGGCGGCGACTTAACCACAGCCAGCAGTGGAGGAGCAGATGTCAGCAAAGGACTTCTATACCCAATGAAAGGAAAAGGGGGCGTCATAGTTGCCAAATGTGAGTGATGATGATGTCTATGAAAACACACCCAAACTAGATCAGCACTTGGTGGAGTGCAAATTTGCATGTTGCACACAGGTAGGCCATGCGAAGCGGAGCTAGCTATGAAGGTCTCTTACATACGTTTAAATACCTCGAGGGGCGGCCGACTGAGGCCTGCAGACCGACTGCGCATCTTTTGCTTAACTTGCGCCCACTCCGCTCACGCAAGTCAATAGGTGACGAGTTTTATCACTTAATTTTTTTACCCAGGGATATTATCTGCAAAGAACTATCAGCTCTACACCAAATATGAAACGGTTAGGGTTCAGCTAAAAGTCATCCTTTAACATTGGCTCGGTTGCCTGGCAACGTCTCCATCAGCCCCGGCACCAGGAGCTTTGCACATATCTTCAATGCCTATCTCTGACACTTTTAGATGGGGTTTGCAGGCAAATACATATTCAAAACTGCTTACAACAACATTAGGAACCAAGCCCAAACTACACTTCAGAATATAGACCCCAAAAGTCACAACCAACAATATGGTGCTTAGAAGCCACTTTACAGAAAAAAAAACAAGCCTAAATCTATATTAACCTTGTCGACTTGGCAACACTAGGGAGTGTACGTGTATGACAAAAAGATGAATAGAGAGAGAGACAGACAGAGAGACAAGGAGATAGAGAGAAGGTAGGGGTGCAACAGGTCATGATCCAACTAAAAATAAGGTCATATTGGTGTGAGAGAGACATAAGGTTATGCATAAGGTTATGGTATGGGGATAGAGGGAGGGAGGGATAGAGGGAGGGAGGTGCAAGACAAGAGGGGCATGGACATGGAGGAAGGGGAGAGCATGGTGGGGGGGGGGGGGGTGGCTGAGAGGAATGGGAGGGCAGGGAATGAGAGGAGAACCAGAGAGACAGAGAGAGGAGCGCAAAAAAGTAGGGGAGAGGGTACAAAGGATTAAAGGATGGAGAAAGGAGCGTGTGTGTGTGTGTGGTGTGTGTTGGTGTGTGTGTGTTGTGTTGTGTGTGTGTGGTGTGTGTAGAGGGTCATTATTGACACCATGTGTTACCACAGGAAGCTCCCTGGGAACATATATAAGCACACCCTGGAAGGATCAGAGAGAGGCAGACTGACACCGAGAGGTCACATCCAAGCATGTGCAGCTGCATGTGTGTGTGTGGTGTGTGTGTGTGTGTGTGTGTGTGTGTGTGTGTGTGTGTGTGTGGTGTGTGTGTGTGTGTGTGTTCGCAACATGCGTAACATCATGATTTCTCTCTATGTCTTTCATGCACATGCGCACGTGCGACTGTGCATGTGTCTAGGTGTGTGTGTGTGTGTTTACAGTATGAAGGGGTCAGTCCCCTTTTCTGCAGCTGGACATCTATCTGTGTGTCAGCCACAAAGGGTAAGAAGAAGGCCAAATCTCCCAGCAGAAGTACACCTACTGCTATCTATCTAGACGTGTGGGCAATGATATAACGCAAAGAAGTGTGTGCGTGTGTGTATGTGTGTGTGTGGTGTGTGTGGGGGGGGGGGGGGGGGGGGTGGTGGGGGGATCAAAATGTTAACATTTCCCAGAAGGCCAGGAAATGTGGGGGAAAAAAGCAAATAATTGCACCGACACCCACAAGAGAGAGAGAGAGAAACAGACAAGAGAGAGACAGATAGAGAGCAGTGTATCTGCTCTGGAGCTTTAGTGCTTGAATGGAAGAGCTGGTAGGAGGGGAAACGCTATAGTCTTGTCTCACTCACACCTGAAGAAAGAAGGCTTTTACATGCACAACTTTTTACATCCCTTGAAAACAAGGCAAGGCTTGAGGCTATAGGACAGTGGTTTTCAACCAGTGGTCAGGGGACCACCAGTGGGCCTTGAGAGAGTTCCAGGTGGTCCCCAGCTAAGTTGGTTAACTAGGTGAAAAGTTGGTTAACCAGATGTAACTCTGAGAGCGTAAAAATTAATCCAAATGGACGCTTGCGGGTCCATTTGGTTTCATTTTTACACTCTCAAGAGTTAAATATTCATCACCTGAATTAGTCCATGTGCCCACAATTAGAGAATGTAAATAAAATTGTCATTTTGGTCTGTGTGTTTGGCCGCTTCCAAATTCCATGATGGAATTGTGGACAAAAGCAAAATAAATCTTTAGTTTTGGGTCTGTGGGGGCTAAAATGTCATCAAATGGTGGTCTGCGGCTCAAATTCTGAATAAATAGTGGGCCCTGGTATCAAAAAAGTTGAAAACCACTGGGCTAGGACTCAGGTGAGTCGCTAGGCGAGCAGTTGATTGCTTTGCGTGTCAACGGTTTGGCAAGCCATGGCGGTGGACATTAAAACATTAAAACATTAATAATCCGTTTCAAATTTGAATGAAACAAAACAAGCACTCACATGTAATATGGCAACCATGTCTCCAAGAGAAAACATTGTAATATGTACAGGGTTCGACAAAAAAATTGGCCCGCTGGCCCCCC
>CM076983.1:42562828-42611437 GCA_039105355.1 Benthosema pterotum | reverse complement strand
AATGTAAAAGTGTTTATATTTCCGCGCTGCAAAGGCTCCATTCACGCTGTCGTCCTCGTATCATTGCGTCTCTGAGAGCGTATTTTACCGCAGCTCAAATGCTATAGTGGTGTTGCGCAGCACAACATCCTGTTTGTGTCTGTTTCCTACAAGAGGCCAGAGCCTTTAGTTACACGAAAACCCTGTTCACTTCATGGCGCCACTTCAATGGCGGCTCATCTATATACACTTCTATTGAATTGGGACAACCGAGGTTATTGGATGCATTTAAGTCTATGGGATCATAAGCATTTTTTTCGGCCCCTCAATGTCACAGCTGTTCTACTAGATGCTCTGCTCTGCTCAACGAATAAGACTGGCTCTGATTGGCTATATACTTATCACGTGACACACATAGATATATTAAAACTAGATCAGGCATCCAGAGGAAACAATGCAAGTGGACGAAGGGGAACTTTCCTCGGTGCCTTCTCTATTCAATATACTCTATGTTAGACAGTGAAGAAGCGAGCTGAAGAAGACAGACAGCACACAGTGCAGCGAGTCCTTGCGCCGCGGTGAAGTAATGATTAGTAACGATGGTACACTAATCATAATGCCGTTATGAATTTGAGAAATGTAAGGAGTTACGTTAGATGTTACTGAAAAAGTAATCCCTTACTGTAAGGGCGTTATTGTAAGGGCGTTATTCACAAACACACATACAAGGACCACGTAATCAACCTTACCAAATCTGTAAGCTGGTTATGGACAACAGGCACAACAACGTGAGTAGCATCCCAGCGTGTTGTTGTTGTAGCTTGGAAAGAAAAAATTTTAGAGGGAGTTTTAGAGGGGGGATGGGTGACCATGGCCATACCCAGTCTTATAAACTGAGTAAATGGGCACTGGGCAGGGGGCTGAAGACTCCTTTGTCTTTGTGTGTGCGCACGGTCTGCTGGCTTCATGTCAGAGCCTGTAGTGTCAGATTTACGACATTGAGGGGGTCACAAACCGAGAGCGCGAGCTGCTGTTCATAAAGCCTGAATAGAAAAAAGCTGGAGTTGCAAATGCATCGCTTTCAACGAGGGCGGCACAAATAAGGGTTCAAAACTACGAATGTGGCCGTTACGGGTTACTATGAGAACGGTTGGGGGGGGGGTTATAAAACCGGTAAAACCGGTATCAAAGCATTCGGTATAAACAGTGATGAGACTCTGATACCGTGACATGCCTAATGTGCAATATTACAATTATCTTCCATCTCAGGCGATGAATAGTCTCATATCGTGATATTGATATCTTGCGCGCGCGCGCGCGCACGCACACACACACACACACACAACACACACACACACACACACACACACACACACACACACGTCAGGTGTAGATACACTATTGCTCAGTGCAGTACTCAGTGCACGTCTATAGTTATTTTCAGTATACATACAGACACACATACACACACACTTACCAATTTATCAAATCATGCTCCCTCTCTAAGCCTACTGAGGAACAGAGCAGAGAAGATATTGTGGCCCTGGTAGAATTAACTATTGATTTTCTCCTCAGCATTATCAATGCTGTTCTCTGACAGCAAAACAGCTAAGAAACACAGATGCGTGTCACACACACACACACCGCACACACACGCACACATACACACAGTGCGGAAGTCCAGGACCACAGGTAAGTAAAACAAATCAAATATTAACACTGCACTTACAACCCACACACACCAGAATGAACAAACAACCACACTATGCTAATGCTTTACTAGTCAGAGAGCCACAGGCTATTACTGTAAGAAATCAAAACAAATTGTTTAATAAATGCAATTAAATATCGCACGCTCACACGCACACGCACACACACACACACACACACACACACACACACACACACACACACACACACAATCACATTACCAGTTATTAGAAGTTGTGTCCCAAACATCCACACTGATTATACTTTAGCCACTTCAACTATGAAGGTTAACGCAGAACCTTGAATAACCTCAAGGTTTCAACCGGCTTTTCATGTCAGCGGCTTAAAATCAAGAATATGTCTGTGATCAGAAGCCTGGGATAGAGCTGCGTGACTGATGGATTGACTATATTTCAACAGAAATACAACGTAGAAGATCTAGAAACGCATACGTGTACAAGCTTGTAGATCTGCTATTTTTGGTAAAGACATGTAGAGGGTATTACCTGAGAGATGTTGGCCCGATTGGCTTCCCAGAGTGGCAACACTCTGGGCAGCACCACCTTTACCCCAATCTAAGAATTTTTCACCATTTCACCTGCTCTTTTTGGTAATATTTGTTGTAATCTCTTGAGTTATAAATGGATAAGTTCACCCTGTTTTTAACTGTATGATGAAGCCCAGCTGTTGGATGAAGGAACCACAATGGAGAAGGTTACGCAGTGGGAAACAGACGGTAAGCCAGCAGACAGGCGGGTGTGGGGGGTAAATGTTTGCCCATTTCCAAGTTCAGTTTCAAAACATTGGTTTATCTGTCAGTTCGCCATGTGTTTATACATGGCAGGAGAATCCCAGTGGAGAATCATGAATAACACCTGGATGGACGAGAGGAAACCGTAAGGGACTGACAACTCACAACGCACTACTCATTACACCGGGAAACTTTGATGATAGCTGCACACAGTTCCACAGAAAGCTCCCGGGAAACGGAAATCTCCCAGGGAAGATTGGCTAGTCACACAAGTGCTCTTCTTAAAGGCATCTCACTTTAAAGGCTCTTTTCTTGGTTTGTTAACATTACCCGGGCGCAATAATGGCTTAATATTTTGATGTTTACCTCTTTGTAGATTCTGCATTTTAGGTTTTGAATCTGTGAAACTTGTCGAGTGAACGGAGCAGTTGATTTTGATGTTAAAATGTGTCTATTTTGGATATTCATAGGCTGCTCAAGATACGGTTTTATAATTAAGTAAATGAAAATAGCTGACAGAGAATGTGCCATAGTACTTGGACATTAAGCCGGCACCCTGCACCACGACACAAATAGCATACGTTTTGTCTTGAAAGGAATCTACTATCCGGTCATCAATAAATATGCCATAATCCACCTGTGCAATCTTCGCACTTTAGTAGTATCATAACATTTTCCAATTCCAAATAATCTACGTGTTGATGGATTTCTTTGAGACATCATAATGAACATATATTTTGGGAGCTGTCCATGGTGTTGCACAATCCTAAGTGCTGAAATAATTGGTGTGCGTTTACACCAGGAGTCGATTGTGGATTTTACACCAGGAGTGGAAGGAGTGGATTGTGTCCTGAAGGTACAGGATGCCATGTCTTTGGTTAATTGTACAGCAGGTCAATCACCAGTGTTCTGAATTAGACAAGAACAGGAAGGATTGACACATATTTCTGAAGGTCACCAAGATTTGGGGTTTTGTAATTAGGCTTTAGGAAAGTTGAAGAGCTCTCACTCCCTTCCTCCCTCTCTCACTACCACTCTCTCTCCGTCTATCTACAGTATATAGACCAAAAGGATGTAGCACCACACTTTCTTAGTCCTGTCTAATTTTAGACATGCACACACACACCTGTTGGTGGTCATACAAGCCGTGTCTTTGAGGAGAGGGCAATGCGGTCATTGATGAATTAGTTACCCTGAATCCGATGACAAGTTAACAGCACTTGGGGCCAAATACTGTGTAAGCTGCATGACAGTAATCTATAAAACATTATGTTATAAGAGTAACCTTCCCCTCAGTATCTCATCTCACTTATGGATTTATACCAAAGCCAATAAAACCACACACGCACACACACGCACACACACGCGCGCGCGCGCGCGCGCGCACACACACACACACACACACGCACACAAAGAGAGAGAGAGAGGGAGAGAAACACCTAAATGAAAAATGAAAACAAGCTCGATTCAGCCCTTGCACTTGCTAACCCCACATCTTTCATGTTGCTATTAAGTGGTCCTCATCCATTTATCTCCTTAGGGGGGTTGACCAATCAGTCTGACACTACACTGACCACTGGCATATGCAGGGGACTGATGAAGCTGAGGATTCTTCACTTTAACCTTGACTGTATGTATGCTCACTGCCAATTAACAATAGCTCAACTACAGCACAGTACCAAGCTTTCCATTTTTTACTATTTTTGGACCAATTGTGAAATTGTTTCTTTCCACCTTGATGACTTCATACCACATTTAAACAGACAAGCATTACATAACATGAAACATGTTATTTTTTTGTGATTTCAGAGACATCTGTTTGTGTGAGCCTCTGCCAGCTAAAGTATGCTGAAAATAGCAATGGATGTCAAGTGCGTGCCTTAGACTCCCTATAAGCCGGTTGACCTGGCCGCTCCAGGCGAGTCTTCTTGCTGTCCTGCCCCCCCGATCCCCCCACCCCCTGCTTAGCCGCCTATGGCTTTCCCTTCACTTTCTCTAAAGTCTCATTGTAACCTTTCTGCGGTCCGCCACATTGATATTCACATTGAATTTCCTCCGTTCGGATTCCCAGGCTGAGGCATTCTGGGAGGCCCCTGGCCTCCGGCGTATTGCATCAAATCCATTCAGCTAAGCCTGGCTGCCTCCGCATTATTAGCACGGCACGCTGCGATATTTTATGAGCATAATGATATTGGGAGGAATTCACTTCATAAAAATGTTGATTTCTCTGATGGTTAGAAAAGCCATTCTGGATTCACAGAGCGTTCCCACCGACACCTCTGGTGGGTTCACGTCACATCAGTCTGAGCCCAGGCGGGATAAAACCCACATTACCGTCGCATAAACACTTCATTGCTTGCACTGCACAAAAGAACTGTTATCTAAACCCTTTTCTGTTGGGTTTTCTGGGTTTTTATCCTTCATAACCATGTTACAGTCTAATGTAATTTCAATTATTGGATCAGACTGTAACGATTAACAAACACGATGCTTTCTTTTTGAAAAGGAAAAATAATACCACTGTAAAGCGATGACTTTACAGTACATCACAGTCTTATGGTGACCTGTCACCATGTACAATGCATGTACAATGTGTTCCTTTATCAATTTTAAGAGAATGTGTTAACATTCTGAGTGTACTGTGTAGTGTAAAACATAACATCAAAGTGCCAGGTCAGAATCCTGGAGGGTCCACCAGTCTACTATTTCTTCCCGGCCTCGACCCACTTTATTATGACTTCAAACTTATCCTCCCTCTTTCCCACAATATCTCTCTCTCTCTCTCCCTCTCTCCCTCCGGCTCTCCTGTCCGTCTTCGCCTTCTACAATGTAACCATTGCACCCCTCCTCGCGTCTCTTCATCTCGGATTTCTCATCCTTGTTTTATATCTCCAGAGGTTGCCTCCCTCCTTTCCTCCTCCTCTCCTCTCCATCCCATATACCCTTCCTCTGTGTCTGTGTGTCTGATTATCTCCCGATGTCTGTGAGCTGTGTCACTGATAGAGCGCAAGACTGGCTGACATGCCTGGTAATGAGGCGCCTCACACAGATGGCCCTTCTCTCTCTCTCTCTTTCGCTCCTTTTTGACACGTGCGCACGCGCGCGCACACACACACACACACACGCACGCACACGCGCACACACACACACACGTGTGGATACTTGTATATCAGGCATAAATAATTCCAATCCTATAACCAAAACCTAATGTTAAAATCACCTGAATTGTATCTCTAAATCTAACTCTAAAACCTGTATTTTTTTATTTTTTTCTTACAAATAAAACTACCCTTTCTCTAGGGAAATGTGAACTTGCAATGTCTATTTCTCAAATTCTACTATACTCTAGCCATTACAAGTATAGCAAGCAGCTCACACACACACAACACACAGCTCAGCTCTCCCCAGAGGTGTTCTACAGCATGCCTGGGTTAAACAGTAACTGGAGATGCGGTGAGTAGGATTAATAGAAAACGCCATGGAGGTGGGGAGTGCAGTCTCGAAGAAGCCCTCACCTCCTATAGAGGCAAAGCACACATGCGAAAATGTGAAAACATGGAGGGACTCCGTTGGGCTCCTGTAAAAATGTTGTCTGCTGCAGTGAACAGAATGACTTATTTTGCGAGTGTGCTTGAGTACAGCTGGGTCATTTATAGCTCTTCAGCTGCTGTGAGGAGGCATAACTTGTACAAATGCAGAGAGAGAACGCACAGAGCACAGACTAATGGATGATACAAAATGCCAAGAAGAGCTCAGCATGCACCAGCATCCTACGCGCTTAGACTTCCTTCCTGCATACCATGCAAATGGGTGGACAGAGAAAAAAACTTTTCGTTTAACGCTGATAGTGTGAACTGTGAAGGCAAAACAGATAGGGTGTCATTTATCAACCAGATTTACACCTATGAAATCACCCAAGAGGGAGATCACTGCATTTTTTGTTGAGCTCATCTATCCTTAAAATCCCAAGCTAAACCCCCAATAACCCTGCCACCCCACCCCACCCTTCACCAATACTTCTTCTAGGTGAAAATAGCCAATCTGACAAAAGTATAAACTTACAAAACCTGGTGATATGACACGTGAGTTTGTAGATCTGCTATTTTTACTTAAAGAAAAAGAATTGCCCTGTTGTAAACTGTGTTTTGTACAGATGTAGTGACAATTATTTTGCAGATTGTTTGGGATGTGCATGCTTATCCGACACACCAAAAGTCTGGCATGCACGAAATGCATTACGTCAGAGTGTGAGGTTAGGGTATGGGATGTTTTCTATTAGAAACATGCCAGGGTGGGATGTTATAGTGGTTCATGTGGTTTCATAGATAGAAGCCAACATGTTTTTTCTTTTTTCATGACCCCTACTGCCACACACGCCCTGCCATAACCCACCCCAACCACCCCCCCATGTCATCTGTATTGATTTAGTCCCAGATGTCAATTCCTCATCCCTTCGGCCGAACGCAATATGGAAACATCCGTGTCTGTGGTGTGTGGACAATGTGCGTCATTGCCTTAACAGAAAAAGACACCCAGTCTATAACGAAGTACAGCACGGAGAAGAATAATCTATCTAACAAATACAGACAGACATGAATGTTACAAAAGGCCAACTTTTGCCACCTTTCTACACCTAGTAAAAGGTCTCTGACTGTCATTTAGGATTCACAGCATGAATCAATGTCCGTTTGGGTCACGCTTTAAGCTCTTTCAGATGCAGAAATGGGTTCATGCCATTTCAGAATCAGAATCACTTCAGTCACCAGGGAGGGTAAAGGAATTTGTCTTGGTGACAGTCGTGCAGGGCCATAGCTGGAACTAATGTGATACGATTTGTTCAATATAGCCAAGCACGCTATATAGTACATGGTACAAAACATGAGAGTTGAACATACATACAGGTCTACAGACACAGAATTAATCTATATCTTTATAACACACACACGCACGCGCGCGCACACACACACACACACACACACACAATCATAATTCCATTACCATGTGCATTCATAATACAGAGTGGCATTGTTATAGCTGAAAGGCAACTGCATACAGTAAAATCCGCAATGTTAATTTATTCATTACTAAGTTGCATACTGTAGACTAGAGTATACTTTCTCAGAGTTACAAAAAGGAGCTCAGACAGAGTTCAATTCAAACTCAGGATCCCACCGCGTGGCAGAACAATGTACAATAAAATACCGTAGTCGCTGCGAGTGCAGGGAGGGAGCATAAACATAACCCCAGATGCAGTCATTGCAGTGGCACGGTGCTCAAGCGTTTTATGCCTAAATGTCTGAGTATAGTGAGACTCTGCAAACAAAGCTATGGCGGTGATAAACAGCGTGGGCTAAACAGTAACACAGCTCTGGGCCTTAAACCAAGCGAAAAGGGCAACCTTGTTGTTTGTGTGTTTTACATGCCTCCCATGTACGACACTTGACACGGTTCATTTCATTCCCGTAATTAAACCAGTCGACTCGTCTGAATGATAATGGCAACAAATAAATAAAATCGAAATTGATGAAAAATCTGTGGCATAATGTGAAGCAGCCTGCTTCACACTAAAAAGGGATAGAGCTGGAAAAAAGATTGATAGAATCTGGTCCAGAGCTCCACTGCGACCAGAGCTAGATAGACAACCATTTTCATACCAGAGCCCACTATTTTTTTTCCTACATTTTAGCCACGGACCACCATTTGATGTTGAGTTTATTCTCTCGGACCCAAAACTAAGGATTTTCAAGTTTGTGTCCACAATTTAGGAGAGGTAATTGGCAAAACGTTGTTCAAAATATCATTACTAAATGTTTTGAGAATTTAAAAAAGTATTTAAAAGTATTTCATGTTTAAATGCGTAAAATGAAACCAAATGGACCCTGGAGCATCCATTTGGATTCATTTTACGACCTCAAGAGTTACAGATCTATAATTGTCCATTTGGTTACCAACTGTCCATCATTTAGCTGGGGACCACTTGGAATCCTCTCAGACGAGGACCACAGACCACTGGTGGTCCCTGGGCCACTGGTTGAAAACCCCATTGCTCTATTCTGTTGAAAACCACTGAGTTAGATAAATTCAATCAAACACAGGTTATTTATTTAACTCATAGCAGGCTACTTTCACATTCCATGTTTGAAAAACCCAAGCGCCGCATGCAGTGCATGATGGATGTTTGGAAGATGGCATGACAGGGCCGGATCTAGAGGGGGGCTGACCCAAACGTGCATCCTGCCCACCCAATGAAAGGTGATATCAGTGGTTTCAACCAGTGGTCTGGGGACCACCAGTGTTCCTTGAGAGAGTTCCAGGTGGTCCCCAGGCGGCGGGGCCAGGCTAAATGGTGGAAAGTTGGTTAACCCGATGTAACTCTTTGAGAGCGTAAAAAATGAAACCAAATGGACCCGCAAGGGTCCATTTGGTCAAGAGTTGAAATATTCATCATCTGAATTAGATCCAAGTCTACACAACTAGAGAATTTAGAAGATTAATGGTCATTTTGTATGCTGTATGTCTGTATGTTTGACTGTTTGGTTTCCCCCCCGAAAAACAGACAAACATAAAAATAAATCTTTACTTTTGGGTCTGTGGGGCCAAAATGTCATCAAATGGTGTCCGTGGCTCAAATGCCGAATAAATAGTGCGTGCCAAAAATATTGAAAACCACTGCTCCATATGAAAAATTTGGGGGTGCCTGCCCACCCTGCCATTCTTCCAGCCCACCCTAGTATGGCTGGCTAAACCCGGCCCTGGTTTGGAAGATGGCATGATGGAAGAGAAAAAAAGGTAAGAAGAGGTGAATGAATTGATCAGCAGATATCTCGGTCCATCGCTCCAAGCTTGGGGGTGGGAGGTGGTTCTAGGGGGGTAGGTAGGTGTGTTGGGTGGGGTGGGGTAGGGAGGGTATCTCACTCACCTCTTTGCTGTGCCTGGGAGAATCGACATTGCCATAGCAACAACGCCGCGAGAAGAAGCGGCGCGAGCCAAACTCGCCTCATTTTCCACTCGGTTGCCTTTCACTGTCCGTCCGCGCGCTGGCTGGCTGGCGTCAGCCTGCAGGTCCGACAGGCCGGGGCTGCTGCTGCTATATACTTTCAGAAACAGGCACTTTCAGCGCGCACCGCCGGAACGTCAAACGGTGACAAACTGGAGAAAACTTTTTTTTAACAAGTTGAACAAAACTCTCTTCCTCCAGCCCCAGTCCTTCCCCCTCTCTCTCTCTCTCCTCCCTCCCTCGCCTAGTCTCTTTCTTCCCTCCTCCCTCCTCCCACTACTCCTCTTCTGTTCGCACTTCGCGCCCTCCCTCTCTCTCTCTCTCTCTCTCTCTCTTCTTTTCGGCTTTTTCCTCTCCTCTTTCTCGTCTTCGCTCTTGTCTTTCTTTTCTCTTCCGCCTCTCCAGCTCGATGCATTGCATACAGTCCACCAGTGGTTTTCAACCAGTGGTCCTTGAGAGAGAGAGTTCCACGTGCCGCCCCAGCTAAGTTGGTTCGGTTGGTAGTTGTTGGTTATACCAGATGAAACGTTGGTTAACCAACTCTTGAGAGTGTAAACATGAAACCAAACGGACGGTTAGATTTGGTTTCATGCTGAATAAATAGTAGAGCCTGGTATCATCAAAAAGGTAGAAAACAAACCACCGTGCTAGACCACTGAAGGCCAGGTGCTAGTAAAAACTAATTTGTGACGCCATGGACAGACGGTGTCTTCAGAAGATGATTGTGAGTTAAAAAAAAAAAAAAAAAAAAAAGTTTATTGTCCACAACTTTGCTACAACCCATAAGTCTTTGCGTTTGTGTGTGCATAAGTTCCTGATTTGTTGCCAGATTCGCAAGAGTGAAACAAGTGTCCAGGACGGTAGGCTATATGAAATCAAGTACAAATGAATATAGCTGATCTACAAGCTGAACATCACACACATGTGCAGTGCATCTGTAATTTTAAACACATTGAGAGTATCTGTAGGAAGGTTGACAAAACATGTTTTCATATGGATGAGTGAGTGTGGACAATTACATTCCTTGTGTGAATAAAAGTGGGAACCACTGGTTTAGGAAGTAAGCTCTGCATGTAGGCCTACACTTAATAAGCGCCCTAAAACATCATACCAACAACTATTTGCAAGTGACTTTGCAGGGGGAAAAAAACGAAAACATTACAACATACAACTGTAGAACGTGTTCACTTTGGAAACCACTGGGCTAAAAGGCTGTATGACATATCGTCTATACTAGGTTACTGTGTAAATCAATGGCTACTCGTCCACCTGCATCCAACTGGACTGGTCAGCATTTGTGTTGTCAATGAATATAGTAGCCTATATGACCTATCTAGGCCTACCTCAAAACAAAATGTGTTGTGCCTCTTGGTGACACAACTATTTTCATACCAGGGCCCACTACTTATTCGACATTTTAGCCACGGACCACCATTTGATGTTGAGTTTATCTCTGACCCCAAACTAAGGATTTTCAAGTTTGGGTCCACAATTTAGGAGAGATAATTGGCAAAACGTTGTTCAAAATATCACATTTCCTAGAAATTCCTACATGTTAACTCTTGATAGTGTAAAATGATCTAAAGAGTTACAGATCTATAACTTAAGGGTCCATTTGGTTACCAACTAGGTCATATAGTATCCTATATATGACCTATCTAGGCCTACAGGTCAAAACAAAATCTGTTGTGTGTCTTGGAGTTGAAGGCTATTTAGTTGAAAATAGACATTCTAATAGACATTCTATCCCTGTAAGTGCTCCGTTAAATGGTGTATCATCTAAACTATTCCATTTATGAAATTTGGGGCATTTGTGGTTTGATTGCGCTACTGTGAAGCATAACCATAATGGAATACGTTGAGAGAATAGTTTATTCATGAACTTATGAATGTTGATTTGTTAATATGCAGTTAAAGTTGAGATGGTCAAAAAGTTTGTCCAGTTGACAGACAGTCCACCCTATTAGCTCCATTACTGTGTGGCTCCCCCTACTGCTCAATACCACACACCACACTGTGGGGCAAAACGAGATCCAGAGTGTGTAGGTAAAAGAATAAAAGTAAGTAACTTGGGTGCATGTGTGTGTTGTATTTGTTTGGACCAAAGTTCTCCGCAAAGCTGTTTGTCATAGTGCTTGACAGAGCCTTGAAGTTAAAGACAGCAGCTGTGGAAATATAATGGCTTGTCTCGCACACACACAACACAACATCTCATTCCCCACAAATTGGTCTGCCCTCTGTCCACCTAGTGCAGAAAGTAAATTTAATAAATTGACTACAACAGCTTTTCTCAAGCTGCAGCTTTGGCCTCTGAACCTCTCCCATAGGCTATGACACAAATACCAGTGCATTTTAATGAACCCCCCGGCCTCAGGGTTACAGAAGTTACAGAACTACTGAAGGGTATATAAGCTACAGTACTTTATATGGAGAGAGTTTGACAGACTTCTCCAATTCTTAAGCATATCATTACTGTGCTATTACGTGTTTACTTGAGCAGAGATCTGTCTGTCTATCATTGTTCAGACTGAGCACTTGGCCATTAGAACGCCTGGGCTCTCTAACTTGTCTAACTTGTCAATCACTTCACAGACCGCACACCTCTGTGTGTGTGTGTGTGTGTGTGTGTGTGTGTGTGTGTGTGTGTGTGTGTGTGTGTGTGTGTGTGTGTGTGTGTGTGTGTGTGTGTGTGTGTGTGTGCGCGCGCATACTGTATGGTGCAGGGTCCACTAGGGTCAGAATGCGCCCAGACCCTTGGACCTCCAGAGGCGATAGAGGCTGAATCAGGAGACAGCGAGACTGAGGATGGGTTCTCATGTGCGGGCATGGAGCTCTGGTCATCCCCGGAGGGTCTGGTCACTGTGGGGACAGGCTGTAGCGAGGCTGGGAACTGACTGGACAGCAAGGTGAGTTTGATATTTATATAATTACAACCATTTAAGCCCGATATCTTGTGATTCCAAGCATGACCTGTCATAAAAAAATAGATCTGTGATTGATTCCAGCTACATTTTCGAAAATGTCTCAAGATCTTTGAATGCCCTGTATAGGCTGAAAGGGATTAATATTCTATTGTGAATTTTGTTCGTCGCCTACATCAATTTAGGCATAAGACGCGAGCCCAGTGTAATAATTATAAGCAAGTCAAACATGCAAAGAGAGTGTATAGCATGAGTAACTACATTACACTTATGGCAGGGGTGTTCAGCCTTTTTTCATATACCAGGGCCCATGCTATTCAGAATTTGAGCCATGGACCACCATTTGAGGACATTTTAGCCCCACAGACACCAGAACTAAAGATTTCTTTTGTTTTTGTCCACAATACCAGGCTCGATTTGGGAAACAAAACAGTCAAACATGCAGATCAAAATGACCATTAATCTTCTAACATTCTCTAGTTGTGTAGACTTGGGCTAATTCACATGATGAATATTTTAACTCTTGAGAGCGTAAACATGAAACCAAATGGACCCGTCCATTTGGTTTCGTGTTTACACTCTCAAAGAGTTACATCTGGTAAACCAACTTTCCATCATTCAGCCTGGGGACCACCTGGAATCGTCAAGGACCGCGACTGGTTGAAAACCACTGCTTATAGTAAATACATCTACAATTATACACTGTTATATACACTTAAATAAGATTTTGTTCTTGTGCCTTTATATTCACGCAATTGAGTTAACTCCCCACTGAATATTTGCTGACGTCCAATCGAATCAAGACAAACAAGCCTGAAGATGAACCACACTCATTTTGTCACTATGAATACGAGTGTGGGGAGACCATTGTGCCACAAATGATCCACATACTTGAGGTCACTCTATTCAGATGGAGCCAAAAGATTCTGGAGTCCATTAATCTTAGCACTGGCATTGTCAGTAGTAATTAATCTGGGATTTTGAATGACGGAGCATTATTTAATGATATTTATTTCTTGGAGCTTGGAGACCGGAGATGATGGTTTATTTTTTTTCCCCCTCCATTTACTTTATCCATTCACTGACAACTGGAAAGAAATCCTTGACTGCAAAACCCTCAGTATTAATATATCAGTGACCTGAGCCCCCCCACAGCGAGTAAATAGGTTCTATTCTTGGGGGCTAGATCAGCTACAGTATAATTTTACAAAATATTGGCCCCAGAATAGTGGAGATACCCTCATGAAAACACACTATTGAATCACTACTCATTCAATAGTGTTTTTACTATTGCTATTGGTAGTGATTTGTGTAGTAAAATGTAGAGAAATGGCCCGTTTCACTACTTAATCACTACCGATATTACTACATAATTCCTATTCAAATCTCTACCTGGCTGCTACTTAATTACTTCAGCCTCACTATGGCTTTTTGGAAAGAACTTTACAATCACTATACATTTATTGTTGAATTACTACACAATGCTTACACATTTACTGCTGTATCTCTACACAACCCCTATAGCATTGTGTAGTAATTCAACAATAAATGTATAGTGATTTTAAAGTTCTTTCCAAAAAGCCATAGTGAGACTGAAGTAATTAAGTAGCAGCCAGGGAGAGATTTGAATAGGAATTATGTAGTAATATCTGTAGTGATTAAGTAGTGAAACGGGCCATTTCTCTACATTTTACTACAGAAATCACTACCGATCGCAATAGTAAAAACACTATTGAATGAGTAGTGATTTATAGTGTTTTTCATGAGGGTAGAGTTCATGTGGTGAAATAGAACAGTGTACCGTGTGTTATTTTTTTGTTAAAATATTATGAAATAGCTATATTCTGATTTGTGATGTGGATATAGACTAAAAAGTGAATAAAATGTCCCATCACTTTCTCCAGGGGAGGAGGTGATGGGGAATACAAAACACATTTTCAGTTGGGATAGCAATTTTATCCAGAGCAGAGAACATATACAGTACAGGATAAACAACTGGTATCCTAAGAGAAACTGAGCAGACAAAATTGAAGCTGGGATTGTGGGATCCTCTTCTGACTGGATACAATTGGTGTCCTAACTTGGAAATGTATTTTCTTGTTTACTGAAGAACTGGACAGATTCATAAACCCCTGTTACTGAAAAACAATAACATTCACCTCTATTATAGCATGCTCTTTAATAGCTGAATTCTTCAGGTTCTTTCAGGATGATGAAGAGACATTGGTTCTGACTCAGACAGATGAGCTGAACAGAACCTATGCAGAGGACAACATGCTGCCTCTAAACACTGTTACACCTGTTAGCATGACTAATACAAAGGCCACACGATCAACCACTGCATCAGCTACAGAAGACAAACATGTCCTGGTCCAGATGCAGGAGCTGGACGTTGGTGACTCCAGAGTGGCCAGGACATCTACAGTTGAAAAAGACCCAGTTCTCATCCAGTTAGACAAGCTGACTGCAACCACGGTAGAGGACAGATCGTCTCCTGGCGAGGATCGATTCACCAGCATCTTTGGTCAGGAGAATCCACCTTCTAAAGAGGTTGGCACTGAATCTAAGGGGCCCGACGCCCGCACCACGTCGTCGGTTGTCTCCCTCCAGCACCCTGCTGGACTCGACAAAACTAGAAGGAACAGCGAAGGACTGCCACCATCCACCGAGGTCCACCCCATGAAGAGAGGAGACGGCCGTTTGGACCACACCGAGGACAAAGCCATGCCTGACAAGAACCAAATCAATAAGAAGACATCATACCGGCGGGCTAGAGAGGTCAGAGAGAGCAAGACACCATCTGAGGTGCATCGAGACCACACAGAGAACAAACAGACAGCCGTGAGGAGCAGCATAACCTCCAGGGAGACCCCACACAGCTTGTCTCCTAGGCTGGCGAGCTGTGAGGAGAGAGCAGCAAAGAAAGGGGAGATACGACTGGAGGGATCCTCCATCCTCTCCACAGATCCACACGAAGAGGGACCTCCATCAAGATGTGTCTGGAGGCCTGACTCTGAAACCAGTCCCATTTCCACTCTCAGCACCTGGGAGGCAGGCTGGAATGTCACCAACGCCATACAGGTAAGTGCACAGAGAGGGCATCATCACGACATGCATAACTGTATACATACCAGTACACTACTAGGCCTTTGATTCTGTGTGACACTGTGAGGTTACCCGAAAGGCTGGAGGCTCCACAGAACAGTCTGTCTTCAAGGGTTTTTATTTATTCCAAAAGTCTTGAACCAACACTATGAACAGTGAACCAAAAAAACAGCAAAAAATAATACTGTTCACAAACAAAAGAAAAAACTGAAGAAAACCTAAGGCAACTTAGGACAAAGGCAAAAGAAACAAAAATAGCACTAGGCTACACCCATGGTATAGGCCCTTGTAGCAGCTTGGCTGCTGGAAATAACCGAGGAGCGCAAAAGAAGAAGGGCTTCTTCTTTTGCGTTTCCGACAGTGTAGACGCTGATAGGCACAGTTTCACAGTTTCAATGCGTCAACTGAGCAGCCCTTCTTCTTCTTGTGAATTTCCGGCAGAATATATGCCTTTCCGGCATATTGCTGCCCTCCACAGGTTATGATCGGAATATCTCATCATTAATGTCCCACCCTTTCCCCACGTTGTTCCTTATCTACTACCCAGACCCAGTTGCCTGAGCAGCAGATGGGAACCCTTTCCTCAAAGTCTCATTCAGCTCCTCTCCCGAAACACCAGTTACATTGAGAAAGCTCCTGGCTGCATCCAGCACCATGTTGATTGTCTCCACCGTAAGGTGGTGACTATGTTTCGTGCCTTGTCCGTCCATGCACGCGTCCGTCCGTTACGTCACCTGCAGGGTGACGTAACAGCATGGTGGTGATCCGTCTGTCCGTTCACACGTTTGTCTGTGCACACGTTTGTCCGTCCACACAGCTGTCTGCAGGGGTGAAACATAGTCACCGCCAGTGACTGTTACGTCACCCGCAGAGTGAGCAATGGCAGACTCTGCTCTGTTTTGGGGGCACGGTCAGAGACAGTGACACAGTATTTTAACCTCACATTTTTATGGGGAAATACTGTAAGCACACAGCAAGGTAGGCGCCAGGGTTAGGGTTAGGGTACATGAGAGTACATGTGGAAAGAAAGATGCACTGTGCGCACTGATCTGATCCCATGGAGTGTGGCCACCGCTACATTTCACAATTACATCAAGAATGGATCAAATGACAGTGTACTCTGATGGTATAGTCATGCTAATAGCTTATTATGCTGTAAATGTTTGTCCATATTCATACAGTTGTCTCTGGAAATTGAATAACGGAGGTGTAATGGACCAGTGTTTCTGTGTCCATAGAGAATTCATTATGACATTATGCTTCATTATAGCACGCGCACATGCACACATGCACATGTACGTAGACACACACACACACACGCAAATGCGAACATTTCTAGCGGGAATTGAGACGCATTTACATTAAAAGCATTTGTGTCATGTTTGCGTAAACAACCTGATTTTGATTACTGCATCATTAAACCCACATGTAAGATGAAATTCTGTACTATATGCTGTGCAGCATGTTGGCATAATTATCCATGGGTTGTTTATTGATGCTAGTCTGTCTGTCTACGTGCCAGTTTGTTGGTTTGTCTGTCTGTTTTGACACTTTTCATAGTTGGAAAAATGTCTTACAGAATACAGATCACCATAAAATTGTAAACACTGCTGCACTACCTCTTTGCAATAATATAATGACTTATTTTACTTCCTTTAATAAATACCATAACAGTAATATAGTATATAATATAGTATAATATTACACTTACAGATATTAACAACTTACAATATATTTTTTTAAAAATCTCTGGTTTGAGTTGTAAAAAATAAAAATGAAAATCAGTGAAAATACCAAATCAACAAGCTCACAACAGGTTGCAAGGGAAATACTGATATGATTCATTATTCACATAGGCTACTAATACAGTACTCACTGGTACCTCCTAAAAAGTACCATAGCAACTGTATACTGCTTCAAGTCAAGTCGCGTCTTTGGGTTAAAAGTCCATACATTCTCACATATTATTGCATAAGTAATCAATCATCCATCCGTCCTAGTCCATTGTATCACTGCCTTCATGTTGTTGGGTGAGAGTGAGTGAGAGAGAGACGGTGATTTTCTTGAAAGTTCAAATGCTTTGAGTGATTGCAAAAGATGCAGAATAAAAAATCTCATGTACCATTCATCACTGAAAATACATTCCCTGATGATGACTTGATGCCAGTAGCCTATGTCTGTCACTGTGCCAGCTTGGTATAATATTTATTACAGAGTGAACTTGCACCAAATCAAATGTGTAAAAAAGGAAAAGCCTGCTCCCCAGGCTATTGTCTAAGATATATTATGAAAATCAGTTTGGATTTCCATCCTGGTTGTTAATGAAGTAGTCTGAGTAGACTCCTCATTACAGATTAGACTGCTGGCTGTTAGCGTTGGTAGCCAGTTGGCTCTTTGCCACCCACATTAATTGAACAGTCTGTGATAAGAAGAATCTAGTGTTTATAAACAGGTTAATTTTCCAAAGGGACATTTTTAAAATTCAGTATATTTTATAATCCAATCTTGGAACTAATAAATAACTACCAAATAATCTTTATGTATTATTTGTTGTTGAGACCTGCAATGTCCACATCAACAAATATTAATAGTTTACTGATGTATTTTTGTGGCTTTCACTTTATTCAGAGACAGAGAGAGTAAATTGGGGAGAGTGATGGGGGGGTGACACCCTAGAATAGATAGTGGGACCATGGGGATCAGGAGTTGAACCTGCGGACACTGCCAGTGCTGGATTTCCTGTCAGGATGCTGGGACTGCTGAATTTACATCAAGCCATACATTTTAACTAAAACCCATAGTGCAGTCAATAGGCTTATTTTGTTTAAAGGGTGACATTTGGTATATAGTCTTTTTAGGCTTTATATTAACATCCTACTATGAGGCAAGATTTTCAAATTATACTGACAGTGCTCAGCAAGTGGAATACAGTATATGGTAGACAATATGTTACCCAATAAAAATACTTCCCTGAGTTGTCATTTTGATTATATTTTTGTACTTTATTTGATATATAATTTATTTGTGCCTGGATTACTTTTCCATGTCATTGTAGTTGCTGGAAGTCGTCATTGTACTTTTCGGCCATTCAGGATTCTGTTTTATACTTGTTAAATTTAAAATCAGAATACACTCCAAAACGGCCCGTTTCGGTATTCTGTTTTGAAAACAAAATTTAGAGTTGTGAATTGTAAGAGCAACATACGACCAGTTTCCAGGTTCTAATTGTTGTGGTTCGAATCAGAATGACACAATTTAAAATCGCTGCTGCTCTGGCGAGGTGGCGAGCAAAACCTGAAATCTGTTTTGTGTCCGCTGCTCCCCCCCCCTCCCTCCTCCGTGCTGAGGGCGGAGGCGTGGCACGGAGCTCTTGATTGACAGCTCGTTACTGCTGCAGTTACTACAAGGAGACACACGCGGCGCTGTTGGTACTGGCAGATGATATTATGAATTATTGAATTAGAGTAGACAATATTATTATACATTTATCCTGCCGTAATTTCAAATAAATTACCCCACTTTTTGGTTGCATATTAACACAGGGCTGTTATTACATTCATGTCAACTCTTAAGTAATTAAAAAATTAATAGAGACAGACAGACGAACAGACAAGACAGACAGACAATGAATACTAAACTTTCTAATTAATTAACATGCTAAAGTAAGTCTACTTTGTATTCAACACATAAGTGTTTATGAGGTGCGCCAATTGGGCCGCCAAGGTGCCAACCGAACTAGGCATTGAAGTAAATGAATAGGAGTAATGCCTCACCGGGGCTCATCATCAGATTGTTTTCAACATTCTAGCCAACTTTGTGGAAGATGGTAGGGTATAGATAGTGTCTATAAAATCAAGTGAGTGTGTGTGTGTGTGTGTGTGTGTGTGTGTGTGTGTGTGTGTGTGTGTGTGTGTGTGTGTGTGTGTGTGTGTGTGTGTGTGTACCTAGTGAATGAATACAGGAACCTACATTTGAATTAAATATTAAATACATCATCATTGAATTTGAATGAGTTTGGACGTGCACATCCGCAACAACCAGGGGACCCACTTGATGCTGTTTTGCAATTGTCCTAAACAATTGCATCTCCTCGGACTACTGTAGGCCTACTGTCTGTCACTGTGGTCCATCCGTGACACCATGATCACGCCCTCGCTGCAGTGTGCGCTGTATAGGCTACCAGTAGGTAGAAATAATAGCTCTGTGGCTGGTTATGACCCGTTAAGATTCAATCAAAATGCCGCTAACGCCAATGTATTTGTAATGACAGCAGCAGTCATAACTCATAAATATAATCTAAATGATAAAGGATAAATGTATACAGCACTGGTGTCAAACATACGGCCCGCGGGCCGGATCCGGCCCGCGCAATGATTCAATCAGGCCCCAGGCTTCAGGCTTGTAGAGCAAAAGTGTCTGAGTCTATCAAAAAAAAAGTAAGTCTCTAGCACGTTCCTGTCAAAAGTTATGATCGTTTAAAGAAATGCTTCCAAGTTCTCCTCTCTGAGCACTAGTCCGGTAGCAGTAACCCGAGTCCGCCAGATGGGGCAGCAGAGAGAGGAGTATTCCCTCCTCCTCTCTCTGCTGCCCCATCTGGCGGAGTCAGGTTACTTCACCAGTATAAGGGTCTATAACTGAGGGATTATTCAGATCACAGCTTGGCTATTTAAATATAATAATATGGGTGATAATAATAATAATTCAATTCAGAGTTAAAAAATATACTGTATTTTAGAAGCATTAGTTATTGCTATTCATTCATTATTTTTGAATGTTCGATAATCCATCACTTCAATAAAAAGCAGGTCTGCATAAAACCATGGGTTTTGCAGCTATTGACAAATTTCAGCTATTGGAACTAATTGGAAATTTTACTTTAACTATTTTATTGGCACACTAAATAAAGTATCTCTCATAGAAAATGTCTTAATCTAGGCTAAAAGTATAAAACCAATAATGAAAGTCATTAATAGCTATTAATAATAATTAATGCGACTGGCTCCGCGGCGTGACTGGCACTGCGGCGTGACTGGCACCGCGGTGCTCCGGCCCCCATGAAGTCACATTAAGTCCAATGCGGCCCCCACCCCAAAATGAGTTTGACACCCCTGATATACAGACTACATTACTTCAATGATTAGTTTGGCACCTTGTTTGGCACAATGTCGGCCCAAAACACTTAATTGAACAAATAAACAGGCCTACCTGTAACATAACGCGTTGCATAATAATGATTAATGACACAGATGACGAGGTCCCGGGTAGGCCTCTTTAAAATGTCTATCTGTCTCTATTACTTTATTAATTAAGAGTTGACACAGAGGAGGATGCATCAATCATCAATGTCTAATCAGAATGTAATAACAGCACTGTATTAATATGCATTAAATGCAGACTAATTTATTAAATTTATTAACGGCAGTGCTAAATGGTATAAATAAAATCTAAATATAAAGGATAAATGTATAATAATATTGTCTACTCTAATTCAATAATTCATAATATCATCTGCCAGTACCAACAGCGCCGCGTGTGTCTCCTTGTAGTAACTGCAGCAGTAACCGAGCTGTCAATCAAGAGCTCCGTGCCACGCCTCCGCCCTCAGCACGGAGGAGGGGGGGGGGGGGGGGGGGGGGGAGCAGCGGACACAAAACAGATTTCAGGTTTTGCTCGCCACCTCGCCAGAGCAGCAGTCATTTTAAATTGTGTCATTCTGATTTGAACCACAACAATTAGAACCTGGAAACAGGTCGTATGTTGCTCTTACAATTCACAACTCTAAATTTTGTTTTCAAAACAGAATACCGAAACGGGCCGTTTTGGAGTGTATTCTGATTTTAAATTTAACAAGTATAAAACAGAATCCTGAATGGCCGAAAAGTACACGGACCTTGCTGGAAGTCGTTATTGTGCTGATTGAGTCATAACCTTTAAATAGTGTAGGTTAAAGTAAGACACACAAGTTTGTAACATCAACGTTCATTCATGAGTGTTTGAACCATAGATATACAGTATGTTGTTTGGAATTATGGCATCTGAATTATGGCATCTAAGTTGACATGACATGGTTTGAATATTGAGTTAAGTTGCTTTATTGCAATTTGTGTTGTTGTGGGCCTAAGTATCGTGGGTACTTGGATTCATTCCCCCTTTGAGTCTATATGCAGCCAGCAAGGTGTGTCCATATGTATTTTCATTTGTTTTGCATTCATTTAGTTGTATTGTACCATGTTGTGGTGTTTGACTTGTTGTTACTCAGGGGTTTCTTTTTATGCTTTTATGTAGTTTGACGGTTGTTTTTTGTGCAATGAACCCATCAGCACTGCTGTCATTTTATGACTATGGCGGGAGTGATAAAGATCATGCCAAATGTCCCGCTCCACAACCAGCTCATCATCATTATCATTCATCATCATCACATGTGCCTATATAACACATGTTGGTGTTTTATATGGAGTTTTTTGTTGTATTTACACATTCAATCATGTATTGAAATTACAGCCCTGCCAATCAATTGCCAATTGACACATTGGAACCATCTTGAATGGAAAAGATCTCAACATCACCAGAATGTCTTTAGTTGAGTACAACCCTATATTTGTCTCCTCTGACAACAATCCACTGGAGGTTGCTTATACTGTATGTCCCAGAGGATTGCACATGATTTTCTTTGCCATGTTGCTGATGAGCCTTTTGTATTTTTCCCTTGGATTTAAATGGCAGACGTTTTCATTTCTTGTGTTAAACTCTTCCTTTCATTCAAGTAGCCTAATTTGTTGCACCTGGTGCTGAGCAATTACTGCAGCTTGCAGCGGGTAAGTGCTGTTTGCATACCGCTAGCTTCATATGCATTCCCTCAGGGGTAAGTTAAAGAAAAGTTTGGGTATGATTATTACCAAGTAATCACTCTCAATATTAAATTGAGCTGAAAGGCGGCCATGTTTACTCTCATTCATAGTGGCTTTTTAATTAGAAGCCTCCCCAACACTATTATGTTACTATTATGTCACTATTATGCGCATATACTGAATAGTAGGGGAGGTACATTTTGATACTGTTCTTCAGTTCGTTTTTGCCTCTATAAACAGAGGGTTGTATTGTTTATTTTCTTCTCCCTGTATTGAAAGGGATGTACGTTGATTATAATTGTTTTTGTACTGATTGTAATGGCCTTAGCCCCTCAGTGTTTGGGCTTCTGATTGCTTTCTCCTGTACCGTTATATGCATAGGGTGGGTGTTTTCAAATTAATTGAGTTCACCTTTTGTTTTATTGTTAAATAACAGACCAGCTGTAAGTGGCGTGATTATTGTTTTCCTGTAATTATTAGTTTTGCATCTTTCTGTAGCCTTTGAATGATATTGTGTTTTATTTTGCATAACAAAACCAGAACATACACTCATACAGTAGCTTCAGTTGTGTCACATATTCAGGAAACTTTCAGGGGTAGGGCCATCTCGGACGCAGCAAAAAAGTCCATCTGTGCGTGACAGACGGTAGTCTTCTCCAGAAGTGTCATTCCTGTTTCAACTTCCATGGTTAGTTTCTCATAGATTCATTTGATTGGTTTTAGCAGATTTGAAGAAATGCATAAAGGACAAGGTGTTATGTTAACAGTTGAAATCTGCAGCGTAGCCAATCAAATGGAGCTGTGAAACTGTTGGTGAACAGAGAATGTCACCTCCTATACTGTAGGTTCTATTCACAGTCATACAGTAGAGCCTACATAGAAAGATATGGGAGAGTTAAGACCCATAATTGTTTTGCTACTGTAGGAGGACGGCTCTCTCTCTCTGCCTCTCTCGGTCTTTCTTTCTCTCTGTCTTTGTTTCTCTTTCTTTCTCTCTCTCTCTCTCTGCTCAGAAATCCCCTTTTGGCAGTCAGCAGCGTAGTGGTGGTGCTGGTGGGTCAGAACAGCCTATAACAATCATCACGTTTTGAAGGGCTGTCCAACCAGTTTCCCGAAGATCCGACCTTAAGAACAGGAATGGCAGTCAGGCACAAATTGTGGGGCTCAGTGTTCCAATTAAGGCTTCTTCTGATCCAAGTGGTAGATTTGGGCAGACATCTCAGTGAATTCTATAAAATTAGCAGGCTATTATTATTTTTCACTCTCAATTTTGCCATATATTTTTTTTATGATTAACATTTAATCACAATGATAAACAGATTAATCACAGCTTCAGAATTAATTTAATCATGATTAATCACCATTCAAACTATATCTTCCTATACAGAATTTGAAAAAGAATTTGGCAAAAAAGGTGTCTTCATTTTTTCCTACTTTTTATTGTTTTATTATTTTTTATGAGAAAATGCTCAGTGGGAGGAGTCAGTGTGCACGTGCGTTAATTGCGTTACATTTTTAATCAGATTAATCAACCAAATTAATTAATTGCCGTTGTGTTGTTATTTTCAACAACATATATGTATATACAGTATATATAGCATTAGCAGGTGACAGTCGCAAGGTTGACGTCTTCTGGCGGTACTACCAAACAGCCGTTAGCGTTGACAAGAGTTCCAAACCCATCCTTCTGCCAGAGATGCACACCAGAGGAAGCCTCCTCAGAGGTCCAGGGCCTCAGGGGGGAGCCATGCCAAAATCTCCTCCTTCTCATGCCTGGACAGCTGGGAAGGGAAGAAAGAGCGTCAAACCCTTAGGTACTGGCCACAGCATCAAGAGGGTAGAGAATTTAGGTATGGCAGCATCCCCCCTCCTCAATATTGGGTCAGTTGTGGCCCTGCTTAACCCAAAGGAACAGCTTGTTGTCTTCAACACTATACGTATTTCCACCTGCTAGAAAAAAAACAAAAAACAAAAAACAAAAACAAATGTGGATTAATCAATCTTACACTCAAGGCAGTAACACTACTGCCTTTTAAAGATGCTGAACACAGATCAGTTCTGGGGATCTATAGAAAGGTGGCTCACTTCCAGAGATCTACACAATCAGTCAATTAATAAGAGTAAAGTACAAATCCATCATCATATTCATGGTCTCCTTCTTTGTTTTCCTCGTTTGTCATTTCTGGCTCCGTCTCCTTGCTCTACTTCTTCTTGGCCATCCAGTTATGGTTTGTTTACCTCCGTGGAGCTTTGTATTTGGGAGCCCAGCCAGGCTATGTGCTCAGGCGAGTCAGCGAGGAATAAGCTGGCAAATAAACAGACAGCAAGAGAATTACAGAGAATGGGAGAGAGGAAATTAGACAATTTGATGTCAGATTTCTCCCAAACTCTTTTCATTTCAGGCAGCAATTCATATCGAAGGTCAAAATATGCATATGTTCAACAGACAATGGTTACAAAAGACTCGCTTGAAAGTGCGATGCACTGCCATAGTTCTCACAGCCAGAATATCATGTTCAGACATCAAAAGCACAGCAGTTTCATTAGAGCAGCATTCTCTTCTCTACTTACCTCACGTTACCTGTCCTCTCTTGTTTCTTTTACAAAATACCAATTAGTTGAAATTAATAAAAGAAGTAATCTCGTGCCTCACATTCACTGAGGAAAAACTGTATCTTCTCTTTCCTGTCCTCTCTTATTTCCTTTACAAACTAGGTGGAAATTGAGTTAAAAAAAACTCATATGCCTCGCATTCACTGAGAAAAAACTATTTCTTAAAAGAAATTTAATTTCCTAAATCATTGTGGCATGCTCAAAACATGTTCAACTTATTAACTAATTAACTCCATATATCTGTCTACAATATTAACTGCAAACGCAGTGAGCGTGATTAGTATGTAAGCCAGGCAGAAATGTATGTGTGCGCAAGCAAACGCTGTTTGCTTCCCATATAGAGTTCACCAGTAATACCTGCAACATCTTATTGGCTCTCTTCTCTCCATTGCTGTCTTTTTTTGCAGGGTATTTTTGTGTTGGGTCTTCCTTATGCTTTGGTCCATTCAGGCTATGTGGGGCTGCTGGTGTTGATCCTGTCAGCCTGGATCTGTAACCACACTGGCCAGCTTCTGGTGTCCTGTCTGTACGAAGAGGAGTACAGGTCCACTTCCTGTTCTATTCTCCTGTTCTGTTTCACTTGACATTAGTTTGGCAACAGGGCCGGATCTGGGCATATAGGCATGTGAGGGGGCAATGCCCCCTAAATGCCCTAACTGCAGGGGTGGATCTAGGCATGGGCATGGGAGGGCATGGGCAATGCCCCCCTAAATGCTCAGACTGTGCCCACCAAACACGATGGCATGCAAAACAACCCAAGATATGATATTTCAAAGTAAAGTGCTTATAATTAAAATGATTTGAAACACTACTACTACTGCTACTAAACTAACTACAGTTGTGGCACCACTAAACCAACAGCATTTCATCATTGAAAACAGAAAACTCTCTGAGTCAGACCTTTAGCTTTATGCATGCTGCGTGGCTGTTGCAACTTCAACAACAACTGATGTTATTATTGATGCTTACTTGACTAATAAAAGTCCTGTAACTGAAAATGGTATGGGGGGCGGCTTCATCGCCCGTGGCGCAAAGCGACACAAGCTATGAAGCCGCCCCCATACCATTTTCTCCTGCCCCCTGAATTGGGAAATGTTAAATCCGCCCCTGCCTGACTGCCCCACCAAACATGATGGCATGCAAACAAGCCAAATTTCAAAGATATTACAAATTAAAGTGCTTATATTTAAAAAGATTTGACATCTTGTGGGTCACAGAGCTAAAGCAAATATACCAAATAGAAGATAGATTTTGTGTTATAGATACAGGTTTGGGGTGAATTTAAATGAAAATGGCTGCCCCATACCATTTTCACCCCCCCTCCCCCAAATTGGGTAAAGTTACATCCGGACCTGTTTGTCAATACATGAATGCTTGAAACTTTATTGTATTGAGAGAATATTCTACTCTGACATGCAAGATTGTTAACATTGTAGTGGACAATGTATTAATTAATCACAATATTGCATAATATTGACTGGACAACAAAAGATTGAAACTGACATTTGAACTATGTATACCTTCTCTCAGTGTTGGTTCTGGGCCGGTGTCGAGGGTTCGAGTCCGACACAGCTACCAGGACATAGCAGAGGCATGCTGCCAGGCACTGTGCCCAAAGTGGGCTGGACTGGGGGGATGGGTGGTGAATGTGGCCCAGGTAAAACACACACACACACACACACACACACACACACAGATGCACGTGCACACACACACACACACACACACACACACACACTTTAAAGCAATACAGTCACAATGTCCTGAGGTGGTCTAGCCTGGTCCAAACCGATAGCCACGGTACACTCTCTGAGTGGACTCCCTCTTGGTCTGGCCTTCTATTGTCAACCTATAATTTGCTTCGGTAGCAAGATGTATTTACCCAATGAGAGTCAGAGTTGGGGGTTGGTCTAACGACAAATCCGAACAGACGTAGCTGATTGGCCATCAGCCTCATCACTCAACAGTGAAACAGTTATTGAGAGTTAAACAACAAGGCTTAAACATGGCGGCCGCAACTGCCGTGAAACACGGCTGTATCAAACTGTCCATTAAACCGACCTATGATAGATGGTTTCTTTAAAGAACCGCTGGGTTGTATAAACATCATCATCTGACATATTTTACTGCTTTGGTTCACACACTAATAACGCTTATTGACCTTTTGTTTGATTAGCAAATGGGCTAGCCCATTAGCTACATGATTGGTGTGCACATTATTTAACATTTGAGTCATTATAATACTGATGCTAGATAAATCCAGGCTTGTTTCCATTCCATGCCAGCTTGGAAAATCAACAATGTTGGACATTGTAAACAAAGTGGAAAGTGTAAATTTGGAACTAAAGACTGAAAAAGAGGAGGAATTATTTTATTTCATGTTATTTCCCCTTTTTCATAATGTTTAGCAATTACAAATTTAAGGCTTTTCATTCGTAATTGCTAAACATTTATAAGAAACCTTTTATCAAATATTGATCACATGACTATTGTCCTGAATATAAGACGATTCTGGTTGTAAGACAACCCCAATTTTTCAAGACTCATTTGCTGGAAAAAGAACATTGAATGTCAGATAGTACTGGTACATAGCCCTCAAATATAATGCAACCCCATTTTCTAGGTTATTTCAGTTGGAGAAAAAAGTAGTGTTATATGCAGGCCAATAGGTATATGGAGACTTTGCATGGTGTTTAGACAAGGAAGGAGTAGATTACAAAACAGACTCCTGGTGGCGCTATAACATCTGAAAAGTTGAAGGCAGACATTCTGCTCCGGCATACAGGTGAGGACATTAGCTGCAGACAGATGGACACACACACACACACACACACACACACACACACACACAGAAAGCCCTCGGCTGGCCGGGGACAGTAATTAATAAATGTATTGTTTCCGTCTGTCCTGTCTTGTCTGTGCGTATCCAGATCATAGAGCTGCTGATGACCTGTACTCTGTACCTGCTGGTGTCCAGCAGTCTGCTGTGGGACAGTCTGTCAGGCATGGCTGTCCCCAGATCTGTGTGCTCGCTGCTCACCCTGGCATGTGTGCTGCCCTGTCTGCTGCTCACTGACCTCAGGCCAGTGTCTACACTCAGCCTGCTCTGTTCCCTGGCTCACATAGTCATAAGGTGATGCACTTTGCTAACCATGTAAACCCCCAATAAATAACCTTTGGGGCTGTACTTGGTTTGCTCTTTTTTCCCCCTCTACTGTCCCCGCTATTGTCAGCAGGCATCATGTGGTTAAAGCTACGACTATGACCCACTGTATTAGAACTGATTTACTGATGAAATAGTTGTTTTTCAAATGGTTGTTTTAATTGCATTGAGAAGATCCATTACTGTAGCCTCTTGTATCAATGGTTGAAGGTTGTTAAGTAAAAGTCTTGTATTTCAAAATGTACTTAAAATGCACTCATTATGCAGAACGTCTCATTTCACAAGTTTCAAAATGCATAGCGAATCTTTTGAAAATAGCTGATCTACAAACTCACAACATGCCACCATGGATTGTTGTGCACTTGTAGAACAGCTGTTCTAGGATAGCCAATATGGTTTGGTTTATCGTATGTTTGTAATAATAATGGAAAAACGGCGAAGTAACTACAGTGACTAAAACTGTGGAGTACGAACTACAAAGTAAATATTTGCCTAGAGTAGCCTAGAGTAGAAGTGTAAATCTTCCTTGTGTACAATGGTACCTAAGTAAATGAGCTCAAGTACAAGGTTTTCCGGCTGCTTTTTTAACGGTATTTCCAATACGAAAATGTGACTTTTACATTCTATATTGCAGAGTTGATAATCCCAGTGTGTGTGTGTGTGTGTGTGTGTGTGTGCGTGTGTGCGTGTGTGTGTGTGTGTGTCTATGCGTGCGTGCGTGCGTGCTTGTGTGTGTGCGTATTACATGGCAGTGTGCTGGTGATGCTGTACTGTGTGAGCCAGGCCAGTCGCTGGTCATTGTCCGGCCTGTCTGTGTCCGTGGACCCGGAGGACTTTGTGGAGTCCGTGGGTGTGATGGTCTTCTCCTACACGTCGCAGATCTTCCTGCCACCCATAGAGGGCAGTATGGCAGACAAGGGGCAGTTCTCCAGCATGCTGCAGTGGACCCACACCGCCGCCTGTGTCATGAAGACCACGTTTGCTCTACTGGTTAGCCACACTTTATTGTTATGTTATAGGATGACTGGTGCTCAAACGATTGAACGGTCCTAGAGGTGGCTTTGTGTGTATGTCCATGGCATATTATGCCCCCATTCCCATCCATGTGGTCAATACAGCATCATCATGCAGTATCATCATGGTCAAAAGCACGGCTCACTGCACACAAGTGAAGTGAGCAGGAATCTCTCCTAGTGAAAATTCTAATTGTTGATCTGCAAGCCTGCAACGTGACGCAACATAAAATGTTGTGCTAGTGGTACATCAGCTATTGATTAAACGTTGTTCTATTGTCATAAAAAAATGTTTGCCTATTATGACATGCCCATAGGAATGTTACTGGCCGGGCTACACTGGTAGCAGAATTAGTGCGTAAGGATGTGCGTTAGTTCTGAATCTTACTTTTTGTGTAGCTGCTGTATTTGTCCGCATACTGTATATGCGGTAGTTACGCAGACCTTCGCCTCACATAGATGAAAAAATACAGTAAATACGATACACCCTGCAGGACGGACGAATTGTCGATGCAGCCACGTAGCTCCGATCCGTTCCCAGTGTAGCCTGGACATAAGGTCACTGATGGATGGATGGATGGATGGATGGACAAAACAAATGATTGACCATCCAGGTGAACTAATGAACTGATGATGAGGCGACATGTGGGACAAACTGACTTAACAGGTCGTTAATTGGCTTGCTTGATTGATGCCTTCCTCCTCCTCTTCCTCCTCCTCCTCCTCCAGGCTGTGTTGACATGGGGACAGGGGACGGGTGAGGTCATCACAGACAACCTGCCCTCTGACCTCCGACCCCTAGTCAACCTGTGCCTGTTGGCCAAGGCCCTGCTGTCCTACCCCCTGCCTTTCTACTCCGCCGCTCAGATACTGCACACCTGTCTGCTCACAGGTACAGTTACACCAGTGTTTCTCAAACACCAAGGGTGCCCACATCCATAGATATTCTTCACTATATACTGTATATACTGTATACGGTTGTATTAGCTGAGCCATGGTTGTTTCTGGCTGTCATTATGAAACCACGTCACTGCAGACTTACCAACCTGCTCCATTAGCAGCACAGTGCCTTGCTCAAGGACACTTAGACACTGACTCTGGGGGAGCCGGGGATCAAACTACGAACGTTCCAGTTACCAAGCAGCAGCCTCTACCCCTGAGCCACTGCCGCCCCCAAAATAGATTGCATACTGTAGTTGTGGTTCTCAAATGCTTTAATTTCAAGGACCCCATATCTCATGTTCTCTGAACCCCATTTTTGAGAACCACTGCTAGATACTGTGGATATTAAAGAGTAAAGACATCACAGTATTAGCAGTTACATTTTAAATATGATTAATTAGAAATGTACCAAAACAAGTATCAAATATACATTAAGCGTATGAGAATTCCTGAGAATTCCTCAGTCTCTTGGGTAAATAAAACATAGCACTATATCAAATGGAAGAATATATAAAATATGCATACAATCATGGGCGGCGTGGCCATCGGGACCACCGGGACTTTTCCCGGTGGCCTGCGCCACCTAGTGGCCTGGACAGGGTACAAAAAAAAAAAAAAAAAAAAATTTTTTTTTTTTTTTTTTTTTTTTTTTGAAACCTCCAGGGCAGGCCAGCGAGACAGGCCCAGGCCAGCCCAGGCCAGGCAAACTAGTGTTTCTCCTTCCAAAAATAAAAGGTGTTCTAGTACTACAGAGTTTAGTTAAACAGTGTGAGTGACTGAGTGTAACCTGATACCCTGCACCAGTGCACCTGCATGCGCCGGACTGGAGAGAGCGAGTTAGCGAGAGGCTCCCAGCTGGCCTGGGATCCAGGGGCGTAGCTACGGGTGGGCTGGGGTGGGCCACTGCCCACCTAAATAGAGAGCTGGCCCACCCATTGAAAACATGACTAAGAACTTGAGAAAACAAAGGACAAAGACCAGAGAGCCTCTACAGAGAGCTTGAGAGGTCTAGACTCACTGTAGTTACAGTATAATGGGTGATTTGCGGGCACTAATCACCCAGTATAATGCAAATGGAGCTTTTCATTCACCCTTTGTTTGTAAACCTGCCAGATCGTTATCATTTGGCAGGTATCAAAACAATAGCGCTTGTTTCTGTGGGGGGACTTTCACAAGGATTTTTCAAAAGTTAACTCTGGTCTGTTCTCCTGAAAGAAAATCTGTCATGATCAGCAGACACATTGGTAACTAATTTATAAATGGCTGTGATTCAATAGTGAACAGCTGAAATCTATTTGATAATGATTGTGCTAATGAAACAAAACACTTTGTTGGTGACAGGATTATTATTTCATGTTTCATGACATTAATTCAACCATTGTACAGTAAAGGTTATATAAACGGAAATATAACCGTATATGGCAATAATAGCAATAAATAGATTTCTTGCACGTGCAAATTTGCGGCCATCACGCACGCAGCATGCCCACTCTGAATAGCTCATGCCCACCCTGAATTGAGTTTCTGGCTACGCCACTGCTGGGATCAGTGGGGGACACACCCCCTGCCAGCCCCCTTCTTGTGTGTGTGGTGGCCAGTGTTGCCAACTGCCAAAATCCAAAATGCACTAGTGGCATTTCCAAAATGCACTAGAATGCGCCAGATGCTTGCCTGGAAGGTGTGTAGACTTGGGATAATTCACATGAGGAATATTTTTAACTCTTGAGACTTGAGTGTGAAAATGAAACCAAATGGACCCGCAAGGGACCAGTTGGCAACACTGGTGGTGACCAGTGTTAGGACATGTGCACTACCTAACTTAATATATTACCAACCAAAATTCAGTAACTTGTAATATAAATACATTACTTAACAAAAAATGAATACATTATACTTTTCTTTCTGCCATTACTGCACTACTTTCTATATTACTTTCTGTCAATATGTCTCACTGCAAGTGTTCATGTGAAATTATCTCGACATCTGCAGAAGTTAAATAATTACTTATTTTCTATAATTTCTCAAATTATTTACTGGCTTCCATGAATTCAAGGAATACATTTAACTCCTTTTTCAAGTTGATCTCAAATGGATTTGGCTAGATGGTGTTTGCTTTATTGTAGGTATGCCACTGGCCTACACAATATTTTATTAATAGTGATACTAAATATTTTGTAAAACATTTTTAAAGTAATATGTAATAGTAATATTAGTTCGTTTGAAAATAAACCTTTGAAGGCACAGTAGCTTTGTCATGCTTCGACTTTTGCAAGGTGAGGTGGGGGGGGGGGGGGGGGGGTGGGGGGGTGGCCTGGCCAATGGCAAAGTCCAGATGGGAGAGCCAGCGAAATCCATTTGAGCCCTCGCCCGCGGGCACCCGGTTTCAAAACCGGGCGCCCGTTTTCACAAAAACGGGCGCCCGGTTTCACAAAAACGGGCGCCCGTTTCACAAAAACGGGCGCCCGTTTTCAAAAGCGGGCGCCCGTTTTCAAAAGCGGGCGCCCGTTTTCACAAACTAGGCTATGCCTAAACCTAACTCTAACCCTAAACTTAACCTCAGTAAACCTATGCCTAAACCTAACCATAACCTTTTGAAAAGGGCGCCCGTTTGTGAAAACGGGCGCCCGCTTTTGAAAACGGGCGCCCGTTTTTGTGAAACCGGGCGCCCGTTTTTGTGAAAGCGGGCGCCCGCTTTTGAAAACGGGCGCCCGCGGGCGAGGTCGCTTTTGGATTTCGCCCTGCTGCCAGATGGCCTGGCCAGCCCCACTCCGCCCCTGCATACAATACATTGTATGAGAATGGGAATGTGAGTGTTATACATGAAATGGTAATAGCTCTCAGCTAGATGGATGGATGGATAGCTGGATAGATAGAAAAATGATTAACGCCCATTTTAAACATCTAAACATCTATTTGCGATTTACATCTGTTGTGCTATCAATAGTGATTGTATAGGCTACATTGATTTGATGTGTGTATTCATTAACATGTATACTTCTACATTATTAATACTGTATTATTATTACTGTGGCTGTAGAATATCAAGTGGAGGGAAGTGATTGCTGTGCTACCCTGTCGCCTCAGTGTATATA
This sequence comes from Benthosema pterotum, assembly GCA_039105355.1. Lineage (NCBI taxonomy): Eukaryota > Metazoa > Chordata > Actinopteri > Myctophiformes > Myctophidae > Benthosema > Benthosema pterotum. The sequence goes on along the minus strand of CM076983.1, from coordinate 42,578,303 downwards.
TTATTCAGTCTGCCAACATTTGACAAAGCAACGTTGCGGGCTACAGTAACTGCACTTGAATAAAACGAGTACTTGAAGACAAATAGATCACTATACTAACACCATTTTTCATTCTTAGTTTTGTGCTGTGTGACCTATCTACAAGCAGTCCTAGACTCACAACGCATGCCACTGCAACAGAGAGACGAAGGATTGCTGTGCGATGATTCTGACGGAGACATGGTTAAAGCCATCGGTACCGGACGAGGCTGTTGCCCTGGAGGGACTAACAACTTTCCGTATGGACAGAGACTGTGCGCTTACTGGAAAATCCCAAGGGGGCGGGGTGTGTATCTACATCAACACTAGATGGTGTAATAATGCCACAGTGGTTGCAAGTCACTGCTCTTCTGACATTGAGTTTTTGACTATTAAATGTAGACCATTTTATTTGCCCAGAGAAATCACTAACATTGTGATTACAGCAGTGTACATTCCCCCCAGTGCAGACACTAAGGAGGCACTCAGTGTATTATACCGCTCCATCAGTGAGCTGCAGACCACATATACAGAGGGGGTCTTCATCGCAGCTGGAGATTTTAACCAGGCTAACCTGAAGACCGTTTTCCCTCAGTTTTACCAGTATGTGGATTTTCCAACTAGGGGTGTGAACACACTGGATTTGGCATACACTAACATCAAGAATGCTTTTAAAGCAGCCCCCCGTCCCCATCTTGGCTCATCAGACCACCGTACGGTGATGCTGGTCCCTGTATATAGGCCCATGCTCACCAGGGAAAAACCTGCTGTAAGGCAGGTGAGGGTGTGGCCTGAGGGTGCCACGGAGGCGCTACAAGACTGTTTTGAATGCACCAACTGGGATGTGTTCAGGGAGGCAGCAACTGAGGGCGACCACACTGATGTGGAAGAATATGCTGGGACTGTGTCTGCCTACATCTCCAAGTGTATGGAGGATGTGAGTGTAATTAAGAACATCACCACAAGGGCCAATGAGAAGCCCTGGATGACCAAGGAGGTGCGTGGACTGCTTAAGCTGCGGAACAATGCTTTTAAGGCAGGAGATGGTGTGGAGCTTAGAACAGCAAGAGCCAACCTGAACCGCGGCATCAGAGATGCTAAGCGTGCCTACAGCCGGAAAATACAAGGCTTCTTCCAGGATTCGACGGATCCACGGCGTATGTGGCAGGGCATTCAATCTATCACAGGCTACAAGGGGGCCCCATCACCCTGTGAGGATAACGTGGACTTCCTCGACGAGCTCAACCAGTATTTTGCACGCTTCGAAGCCACGAACAGTATCCCTGCAAGGAAAACTGTTCCTCTTCCAGATGAGAAGGTACTTACTCTGGACGTGCACGATGTGCGGAGGACACTGAAAGGCATTAACGCCCGGAAAGCGCCAGGCCCCGATAAGATCCCAGGGCGGGTGCTGAAGGGCTGTGCGGATGAATTGGCCCCAATCCTCACAGATGTCTTCAACATGTCACTAATCCAGTCAGTTGTCTCCTCATGTTTCAAAACTGCTACAATAATACCTGTGCCAAAAAGTCCACTATAACATCCCTCAATGATTACCGCCCAGTTGCACTCACCCCCATAATGATGAAATGTTTAGAGAGGCTAGTGAAGAATCACATTGTCTCCAGACTCCCTCCCTCATTTGACCCTTTTCAGTTTGCCTACCAGGCCAACCGCTCCACAGAGGATGCCATTGCCTCTGTTTTACATCGAAGCCTGGCACATCTGGAGGGCAAGAACACCAGTGTGCGAATGCTGTTCCTGGACTTCAGTTCAGCATTTAACACTATTATCCCTCAACAACTGGTTGACAAACTGGCCCCCTTGGTCTAGGCACACCTCTGGGAAATTGGCTGCTGGACTTCTTAACCAACAGACCTCAATCTGTAAGAGTGGGAAATAACATCTCCAGCACCATCTCCCTGAGCACTGGCTCACCACAGGGCTGCGTGTTGAGCCCTCTGCTGTTCACCCTGATGACCCATGATTGCTGTGCCAGGTTCAGTACCAACCATATGGTGAAGTACGCAGATGACACAACTCTTGTGGGCCTCATCAGGGACGATAATGAGTTGGACTACAGAGAGGAAGTGGGACAGTTGGTGGGCTGGTGCAAAGCACACAACTTGGTTTTAAATGTCAGCAAGACCAAAGAAGTAATTGTTGACTTCAGGAAAAACAAGCAGAGTCACCCTCCACTCCTTATAGAAGACACTGCAGTGGAGGTAGTGAGCAGCACCAAGTTTCTGGGGGTACAGATTACGGACAGTCTGACATGGTCTTTGAACACATCCACTCTTGTGAAAAGAGCCCAAAAACGGCTGTTCTTTCTGCGCCGGATGAGAAGAGCCCAACTCTCTGCTCCCATCCTCACCACCTTCTACAGGGGGACTATCGAAAGCATCCTCACGAACTGCATCTCTGTTTGGTCTGGTAGCTGCACTGCAGCAGACTGGAAAACTGTGCAGCGTGTAGTGAAGACAGCGGAGAAGATCATTGGGACGTCACTGCCTTCCATCAAGGACGTTGCCCAGAACCGTTGTCTGGCAAGGGCCAACAATATCAGGAAAGATCCCACCCACCCTCACCAGGGACTGTTCACTCTGTTGCCTTCTGGTAGGAGGTACCGATGTATTGGGAGTAAAACCACAAGATTCTCCAACAGCTTTTTCCCTCAAGCCGTCAGACTGCTGAACATGTGCAATATCCCGTAACCTTAACCCTTGAGCTGCTATACGGACTCCTGTGCAATGTCTGATCAAATAGTGCTGTACTTATTTATTTTTAATTTTATTTATGAAGATGTGGATTTCAGGTTTTAGATTTTAACTTTTTAGATTTAAACTTTTTAGGTCTTTTAAATAGCATACCAGAGCCAGTGAAACGGAATTTCGTTCTCTTATGCATTTTATGTATTTGTTGAATGACAATAAAGATATCTATCATCTATCTATGCCACTGCAACACATAGGGAGCTTGTAGTTTGCATATTGTCAGTGCACAAACCCTACAACTCTCAAGAAAATAGAATCATGTTGATCTTGAAACTACAATATGGATCTAACTTCATATGTCCAGATTGTCGATCAGTTATCAATGTAATATAACTCAATTTGGTGGCCTGAGCACAGCCAGCCCTAGCTCATCGCAAAAATGTAAGTTGGATAATATCAAAACACAGGTGAAAGAAATGTGTTACTGTGCACAATACAGTATATTCGGTGCTCATGCCAGATAGCTGTGGTCTGGACAGACCACTAAACAGTCCTGCGATTTATCTACAGAATTGCAATTCAGTTTTTTTAAGGAGTTGCATCGGTTCGTCATGACCCAATCCTTTTGTGTTATTTGGGTTTTACAGATTCCTGGACCTTTACCGGTCCTTTTAACTCTGAGAGTTACTGGAGTCCTTAACACACCCGTTTGGCAGCACCTGTGTCATAGTTGTTGCTAGTAATTTAAAATGTTTTAGAATTGGCCTCAGGTCTAAATGGGAAATGGTGCACTTATAGTATATAGTGCCTTTATTCAAGGTGCTTTACATTAGTCCCACCGATCCATGCACCAATGACAGAGGAAACCATGCATGCAAGGCTCCAACCTGCACATGGGGAGAAATTAGGGATTCAGTCTCGTTCAGGGACGCCTCGGTTCCTAACAGGCCGCTCTACCGCTGATCCACGGTCGCCCGAGGTAAGGCTGGAGAACAACTGACCCGCTGTGTCTGAGGTATCTCCACTCCACGCTGTCCCACAGGTCCCAGTGTGCCATCCCACCCCACACCCATAGGTGGAGCTGTGTCCTCCGCCGGCCTGGTGCTCCGCGGTGCCCTGCTGGTGACCTCCTTTCTGCTGGCCCTGTTGGTCCCTCACTTCTCCCTCCTCATGGGCCTGACGGGCAGCGTGACCGGGGCGGCCATGACGCTCATACTGCCCTGTCTGTTCCACCTGCAGCTGAGGTGGAGCCGCCTCACCGCCAAGGACAGAGCCAAGGACGTGGCCATACTGAGCTTAGGGCTGAGCTGCAGCGTGGCAGGCCTGATATGCTCCATCAAAAGACTGCTAGAGGGACTGTAAGGTAGGAGAGACGGATGTGCTGCTGGGTGAAGGGGACCTGCGAGCTCTCATCCATAGCTCTACTACTACTATGATTCTGCAGTAGTGCTATGGGTAAAATGCAATTTTGGGGGCAGAAAGTGATTGTTTTTCAAGGCAGAATCATTGAAGCAGTAGAGCTATGGACCTCTGCTAAATTGTGAGCTTGTAGATTAGTTATTTTCTCTTCAGCTCTTCTATAATGCAGAATGCGATAACACCCGACGAGGCGGTGATTTGTTTCCTATTAACTAACAGTTAACTAACAGTTAGTTAGGAAACAAATCACCGCCTCGAAGGGTGTTATCCCGCTTATTACATGGCTTACATCAGTGGTTTTCAACGCCCGAGGACCACCAGTGGTCCTTGAGAGGGTGACGGCAACGGCATGTAAACAACCAAATACGTAGCTGCTAACCAAATGGACCCACTAACGGCGTGCTGGAACTAAATGCGGAAGCGCACCGCGGGCTTATGTCAGTGGTTTTCAACCAGTGGTCCGAGGACCACCAGTGGTCCTTGAGAGGGTGACGTCAAAGGCATGTAAACAACCAAATACGTAGCTAACCAAATGGACCCGCTAACGGCGTGCTGGAACTAAATGCGGAAGCGCAGCGCGGATTGATATGAACACAGCTGTTTGCACTTTGGGGAACTTGTTTATGCAGCGGTCATTATAATGGCGAGGAGCGGTGATTATAGTGTATTATGTGACCGCTCACATGACCAGAACGCTGGCTTCTGATTGGAGCATTCATTCAAGCCATGTAATAAAATGCAATAATGTTTCCTCATTAGGAGGCTAGAGGCTAGCCTAGACACCCAGGCTTTCATTTTCATCCGTGTTGCGTGAAAAGGGGAAAGACTGGACTAATTTGTTACCCACAGTGACCTAGGGGGGAGTCCAAATGATGGGACGTAGCAGTGGAGGGGTGGGAGGAGGAGGGGCCGGGGATGACGACACAATGGTGAGATCAAATCAGATCAGCTCATCTGCCGTCTAAAAAGTGACGGCACCCCGCCACCCCTAGGCCAAAATCATTTCAGTTAGGCCAGGTTACGGAGAGGCTGATATTATACTAGGTAGGAAATAGGATTTTTTGGGGGTGGTGGAAACCTTATATATCAAAAAACAACAATTTTCAAGATTCAAATACGAAATTAGCAAAAAGCAGATCTGCTTTGTTTTCTACTTTTGTATGACACTGTCAGTGTCACTAGTGTGGTGAACTATAAGACATTTATGGAAAATAAATAGTTAAAATATAGAGATTGGAGGTTTCTCCCCGTCGGCGATGATTTGTTTTTTGAGTTCACATTAAAGAGCAAATCCACACACTGTATTCCAGTGGAGAGACGCTTGATTGGGGACTTGAGGGCTTAGATGTACGAAGCATTGCATGCACTCTTGTTTCATTACAGAAACCAATGTTATGTTTATTTAAAAGAGAAAAAAGCACAGATTGTTCTCCTCTTATCGTTTAGCGGTGCATGTGCATACTGCGATTTCTCAGTAGTCTTGTTTTGTTCAGCAAAAAGCAATTAGTCTTGGTCTTTTTGTTGCTTAAATGTTTTTTGTGGTTTTGCCTCACTGTGTTCCCACAATGGGAAGAGAATAGTGGAGATCTGTGCATTGTTTAATTTGTCACGTTCTCTTAAAGTCGTGTGTTCAGCTGAGCTGACATAAAGTAGACACAGAGAAAAATGAGAAGTGTGTGTGTGTGCGTGGGATGTCAGATGACTTGAATAAGGTCAAATTAAATAGAAAGAGATTGAGGAGAAGACAAATTGTATTTGCGCCATCTTTATTAGTATCTTGGTCTGACCATGGACGCCACAATCTTTCATTGGAACATTTTATTGTGACTCTGCGCCCACACACACATAACTGACAAACAAATACACAACTCCATGCCCTCTGACACACACACAACACAAACGGACAAACACACACACACACGCACGCGCGCGCGCACACACACACAACACGCACACACACACACACACACACACACACACACACACACACACACACACACACACACACACACAACACGCACACACACACACACAGACGGAGAGCTATGCTACAATGCCCTCATAAAAACTGAGCAATGAAAAAAAGAAATGATAAAAAAAAACATTTTAATTATTTCCCAGCACAGAGCAATCCTATTCCGAAAAGCTCATCACAAACTTTGCAAACACACTGGGCATTTATTTCTAAAGTCTTAATAAGCATTTACTTGATCATCTACAATAAGAGACAGATGGGGAGGAGGGTGTTGAGAGATGTGAAGGAGATACAGAAGATGCACAGTACAATCCTCCTGAGTGTTAATCGCATACTCAGCAATTGTTTAACAAATGGTGGAAATTACCAGTAGTGGAAAGTAAGCAAGTACATTTACTTAAGAAGCACTGTACTTTTAATTTGGAGGTATCTTTTTTGTACTTTACTTTTGAAAGTAGCAGCGTGAAGCTCACGATTTGAACTTGCAATATGGGACATTCTGCATTATGAGTGCTTTTTACTTTTGGTACTTTTACTTAAGTTCATTTTGATTGCCATACTTTTACTTGAACCAGAGTAGTTCTGCAGTATTGGTTCTTATATCTGAGTACCCTTTCCATCACTGGAAATAGCCAATCTACAAGCTCACTACACATTGCATAGTAATGATGCATTGTGAGCTTGAACATCCATTTCTTGAACAGGTGTGAAAATCATTTATATACGTAAACGATTCTGATTGTTATGAAAGAGTAATTGCAAATTACCCTGCTAGACGCTTCTAGATCTTTATCTCTTGCCAGCAAGAAGTCTACATACACAATTAGAGACTGTGCAACTAATCACTATTTTCTCTCTCCTATGGTCCCAAGTACAACATTAACACAGCATGGTTTTGTTGACAAAAATCCTATGCACTGGACAGCAAATATTTTTGAGACTTAAGGATAAATCTCATCAGATGGTGGTGGTCCCTGTGGCTAAAATGCTGAATAAATACTGGGCATTGATGCAAAAGAGCGTTGAAATCCGCTGACGTATGGCATCCATTAACAGACAGACAGAAATAGATAGAACGTTCTTTCTGCCCGACAACGACGGTGTAATAACTGGCAACCGTATATATACCTACCGTATATTTATTTCAGTGGGCAGAGATTGTCTGGATATTATGTGACACATAGTGCTGTTTCATAGGCTAATTAAGGTGGAATATTCTCCCTCATTTTAGATTGTGAGAGACATCTTTAATTAAAGAGTTGGAGTGGTTTTCTTTACACTGACTAAGTTCTGCAGTATATGCCTCAAGTTCAGAGGTATACTACGCCCTCCCCATTCTCGGTCACACACGCACGCACGCGCGCGTGCGCGCACACACACACACACACACACACACACACACATACACACACACACCATGAAATCCTGTCTGTGGTATCAGCAGATTTTGTGTGTGTCTTTTTTTTTCTGATGAGCACAGTAACACTGTATATGCTTAAACTCTGCCACGTTTGATATTTCATTATATTTGTTGCTTTAGCGAGTGGGACTCTGCAATTGATTTTGACACCTTCTGCGTTGGCAGCATGTAGAATGCATGCGTCATGCCAGTGAAACACTCACTGAAATGAACTTAGAGAGATGACATGCATGGAGACAGACAGAAAGACCGACTCGCCCGCCCGCACACACACACACGCAGGCACACACATACTGTACGCACACACACGCACACACACACACACACACACACACACACACACACGCACACACGCACACACGCACACAGTCATTGTTAGAACCCTGGCCATTTCACTGAAAGGCAAAAAATATTGCATTCATGGCACTGTTAATTCTGATGATGGAAATACCATGACCCCCCCCATCAATAATCACGCTTTGCCCGACTAATTCTCAATTAAAACTAGACACCGTGAACTTTAGCAGACACGGGGAGATGATTTAGCATTTTTTATGTGCTGAAATAATGTCAAGGTAAAAATGTATTGGGGAGGATATAGGACATTCCGTCTGATAGAGCTGCCACAGTTCACTGGACTTCATACGGATCGATGCTTTACATGCTGACATGACTCACCCCATTGGGATGACCTGAACCCTAGTGTCCCTATTCTGCGCAATTCGGAATAATAGATCATTATGCAGGCCAACATTCTATGAGAATAACAGATCTACAACCTCAATTGCCCTGATGTGACGTATTGTGTTGTGAGCTGTAGGTTGTCTGTTTTTGCTATTGTGTAACACTGTTGCAGTGGTTTAAATGAACTAATTACATTTAGTTAATGTACTAAGTACATTAAGTAAATGTACTTAGTATTTCTTTCCTTTAATTGCTGGAGTATTTCCATTTTCCAATAATTCTACTTCTCTATATTTAAGAGTCAAATGTTGTGCTGTTATTGTACTTCAGTTGGTTTAACTATTTGGTAAAAATAATTACTTCATCAATTTTTATTTCGATTTCAGACTTTTGAAAAAAGCAGATCTAGCTTGAATATAAGTTTTCATACATCTGAAAAATTCTATACTTTTACTTTTGGTGCTTTAAGTACATTTTAATGCCACTACGTTTGTACTTTCACTCAAGTACACCTTTGTAAATGAGCTATTTCTGCATTGCAGTATTGACACTTTTACGTTGTACTACTTACTTTTACTTGAGTACTCTTTCCACCACTGCACCGCTGTATGACGCAGTATTAAAAAATGGCTGAAGTGATGAATTGATTCATTAGAGTTGTGCGGTAGAAAAAAACAGAGAACTGTTTTACTATTATGATCACTATTTGATCATGCAGTGGCTCTGAACATTTCTCTTGACGCCACGCCGCAGAGCAAACACAATACCGTATTGTACACAGTGAAAAGTGTACAAATTCGACTCCCCTATACACTTTCACAAATGAACACTAATTCATTGCCTCTGGCTCTTGAGAAAACAAATTATGGGTGCCGATTGAAAACCCTTTGTGGGTTTATTAATGATCTATCAAGAGAAGAGTACCAATCTGGTGCAAATTTGTATAGTTAAATCGAAGCAGATTCACTGTGTCCCTTATGAGAGCTGGGGACAAAATGCAGTCACAACTGTGACGATGAAGAAAGAGATTTAACCTCAGCGAAACCGTGAACAAATGAATCACTGATGTGTCGGTTTGTGTGGGCCAGCCTTTCATGTGGCTTTCTTTCATTTCTTTGTGCTCTAGTCTCAGATAGGTCTCTCTTTACTTTACACAGAGACCTTTATGTTAATTGTTTCCTGATTTCTTTCTTGTCTTTTTGCTCTTTGCAAAAAACATGAATTATCCCCTAAGAGTTTTTATCCACCTGCCAAGCTGACTCATACACTATTGTCTCTCTCTCTCTCTCTCTCTCTCTCTCTCTCTCCCTCTCTCTCTCTCTCTCTCTCTCTCTCTCTCTCTCTCTCTCTCTCTCTCTCTCTCTCTCTCTCTCTCTCTCTCTCCTCCTGTTTCATTTTCTCCCCTCCTTCACACTTTCCTTGTACTCTCATCCTTTTCACAGCCTGCCTCTATGAAGGCGCAAGGATGGATTAGTGGAGAGGAGAGAGCCATCTCTCTCATACACATGCATGCACACATGCTGCACTCTCTCTCTACCTCTCTCTCTCTCTTTATCCCCCCCAACACACACAGACACACATAATCGCACAGACAGAAATACACACAGACACAGTCAGGGAGGTGGAAAAAGGTGAGGAACTCTTTAAATCACACACCACATACTGTATACCTGTACTGTACCTGTCGTCCAAAGAGTGTGTTTGTGGCATGCATGTGCTACAAACATGATGCGATGATACACATTGTGCATGCGTGTGTGCATGCGTGTGTGCATGGGGGTGTGGGCAGTGCGGTTAAGATCATCCCATGCAGCGATGTGTCACATACACAACATGCCAGTCTCTCTGTCACTCTGTCAGCTGAGGTATCAATCTCTCCATCTCTCACAGACATTCAGTGGACGCTCCAGCTCTTGTTTATACTTCAACGCACAACCGTGTTGTGTGTGGAAAAATAGTCCCAAATTACTAGTTAGTAAGCCTGGCCTGTACTGAAAGCATTTTGGCCTAGAGCAGTGGTTTTCAACAGGCGGTCCGGGGACCACCAGTGGTCCTTGAGAAGGTTACAGGTGGTCCCCAGGCTAAATGATGGAAAGTTGGTTAACCACATGTAATTCTTGAGAATGTAAAAATGAAACCAAATGGACCCTTGCGGGTCCATTTGGTTTCATTTTTACACTCTCAAGAGTTAAAATATTCATCATCTGATTCAGCACCACTTATAGTTTTCCTGCCGTCCACGCGTGCTCGTGGATATCCCGTTAGAACCCCACTGCCGAAAACGCGGACGGCTCGTATCACGCGGAAATGTAGATTTCATTCTTTAATCCAACTATTAGTCCGTGCGCATCGTCTGATGATCATCCCGTTGCTGACTTTCATTTGGGACAGAATTGGGGACAACTTTTTTTTTCCGTCCCATTGACATTCATTCAATCCAATGCATTCAAACGGCTCTCCTCCGGTTTGCCCCCTCAATGTCGCTGGCGCATGGGTTAAGCAGCCAGGGCTACACAGCTCTTCCTGACTTGTGAACCGGATGTTTTTGGGTAGATCGCCAGATGATCGATTAGGCAAGACAACAGACACAGCATAACAGAAACAGCACATCCTGTTTAGGAGATCTGAGCTTCAAAATAAGGGCTTTTTTACCGATCGAACTGGTTTGAGCCGCGGCAGTGGAGAGGAAACAAAGAAGATCCGATCGCGGTCAATGAGTTAATTAAGAAGTCTACACTGTTTTGTTGGCAAAATCCAGCCAGGAATTGTGGACAAAATCAAAAGAATTCTTTAATTTTAGGTCTTTGGTGTGAAAATGTAATCAAATGGTTGGTCCGGGGCTCAAATTCTGAATAAATGGTGGTCCCTGGAGTCAAAAAGGTTGAAAACCCCTGGCCTAGAGGGGCAGGGGACCAGCCAGGCTGGTAGATGTGAATTGATCTCACCAACAAGTCGTCAGCCCCCTCCCCAACCCCTCCAGTGCTGTGGTTGGCCCCACTTCTAGGCCACCGTGGCTAACAATTTATTCCAGGCTTTCCGTTTTGCTTTCCGAATGAAAGCCTGGGTGTTGAGGCTACTAGTTGCTTACTTGTTGGTTTTGGCAAAACCTTGGTTATTATTGCAAAACATAGCACACTTCAACACCATACACATTTTGGCCATTTAAAAATAGCAGGTCTACAAACTCACAATGTGATGCCCATAATCACCACACTGTGAGCTTGTTAATATTGATATTTATTCATTGCAGTGTTGCTGCTTTTACTTAAGTAAAACATTTGAGTACACCACTGACTGCATAGCACAGCTGTGTTCCTCAAATCCAGTCCCATCAGATCTGTGTTTCCACATTAATGCTGCTTTCCTGTCCCTATTCTGAGCATGCCATTTACACAGTGTAGGTGACATGTAGAGGTCAGTGGTTTTCAACCAGCGTACCCATTACAATGGACCCCTTACGGGTCCATTTGGTATCATTTTATGCTCTCAATAGTTAAATTATATTTAAACATCTGAAATACTTCATTTTCAAGAATCTACACATTTATAACCTTTTGCCAGTTATCTATCCTAAATTGTGGACACAAACTTGAAAATCGTTAGTTTTGGGTCCGAGAGACTAACCTCAACGTCAAATGGTGGTCCGTGGCTAAAATGCAGAATAAATAGTGGGCCCCTGGTATGGAAAAAAAACCCTGGTATAGGTGATTATTCAAGTATAAGCCCACATTATGCTATACCCACTGGTGTCAAGTGATTTTTTTTTTATCCTGAATGGATGGATACACAACTTATATGAAGCGGTTTTCAATCAACTACAAATTGACTCTTTCACTTAAGTCAAAATGGTCCTTTTACCTTTTACATTTGAACTCCACTGGCCTCTGTGCCCTGCATGGCAGTTCACGCTCCTTTGAAGCTCCACAATGTCAAAGCAGCAGCCGCATATTATACGGCATGCTTCACACTGCACAATGTCAGAACCCATTTAGCCTGGACATTGAGGTCTGGTGAATTCAGAACCACGTCTCTGGACGACACCTGTCAGAGCAAGTCTCGTCTGTGTGAGCCAGTTAGTTCTGGCGTCCACAGATCGCCCGTAGTGGTTACATCGCCACCGATGGAAACCCGCAGCAATGTCAGGATTTCTGTTTCGCTGTTGTTCCATAGAGTCAAGTCAGGCGTTTAGACCAGTGGTTTTCAACCATTTTGATACCAGGGCCCACTATTTATTCAGCATTTGAGCCACGGACCACCATCTGATGACATTTTAGCCCCACAGACCCCAAAACTAAAGATTTCTTTTGCTTTTGTCCACAGTATCAGGCTGGATTTGGAAACACAGATCAAAAATCACATGATGATCATTTTAATTTTATGTGTAAACATGAAACCAAATGGACCATTTGATTTCATCCTATGTTTCATTTTTACGTTCTCAAAGAGTCACATCTCGTTAACCAACTCTCCAGCATTTAGCCCTGGGGACCACTTGGAATCCTCTCAAGGACCACTGGTGGTCCCCAGACCACTGGTTGAAAACCACTGGTTTAGACGACATACAGTATTTTGGAAGTACACACGCAGTAAGATTTCTACTGTGTCTCCAGGTAAAAATGGCAAAACAAAAATGGCAAACCCATATTTCTAGCAGGGATATTTCAAATGTAAAGCTGAGAGATGATGCACGGCATGTGTGTCAACCTCTCTAACACTGCAGGCTTCCCAATTCAAGGCTCCTCCTTATCGGCAAACATTTCCAAAAGTTGCGAAAATACAAGAGGAATTCTGAGGCAGTGTGTGTGGGTCTGAGAGCTGGCTCAGAATGCAGAAGGAAGGTTGCCTCACATGTGGGTTGGTGGGCAGCCATGCTGTGAAACATCGAAGGTCACTGTATACTGATACCTGTGTTTGGGTCCCTCTGCTGCACCAGCATAAACTACACTAGCCTCCATGAACTCTACCAAACTAACCACATGGCGTGTTTGTTTGGCAGCCAGCTTTTGTCAATGTTTGACATGGAACGTTTTCAAGTATCGTGGTCATTCTCAGCAGTCAGCAGCATGCGGTATGGCTTTAATCTCATTGGGCCTCATGCGGCAACAAGTTCTTAACTTTCCTCTTAAAGGGGAATTCCACCCATTTTCAACATTCTAATATTTCATTAATATACCTTAAAGGTGCTGGGTGGACATGATAAAAAAAACTCTCCCCCATTCTGTGTTTCCTACAAATGGAGGTCTGAAGAAAATCATTAACATGGTGAAACACAACTTGATGACATCCTCAAGATATATTTTCACCATGTTAATGGATTTCTTTAGACGCTTCATACAAATGCAATTCCATTTGTACGAAGCGTCCATTTGTTCTTCATTTGTACGCTCTCAGAAAAAATGTTGAAAACGGGTGGAATTCCCCTTTAAATAGTAATAAGATTCATGAACACGTATGTGAGTAGGCAAATTGTTCGTAAAGCTTGATCTTATGATGATGAATCCAAATCCTTGTAAGTTGAAGGGGTGTGTGCCGGATCCTTCAAATTATTATAGGTAGAACGCCCCACCTATCGTAATCAGCATCCTAATTACCATAGGAAACTGCCCACCAATTGTCATATTAGTACATACTTGAAGGAGAGAAGATGTCTGTACACTGTTCTTAAGCTCCAATAGTTTTATTCAGTTGTAGGATTCAGTATTCGGGTCTTCATCGGGAATGAAGACCCGAAGGGGTCAAAACATTGCCATGTTTCATCCAGGCGGTTGTGGTTTTGGCCTTACAGGCAGTTACCATTGCAGCACTCAGAAATCACAGGACCTCACACAGAGAAATAATGTTGACTGAAGTACTGAATACTGTACCTAAACTAAAGTATAAATACGGTGGAACACCAGAGTCTAAACATTAAAAATCAATTACTGTGGAGGTACCTCTGAAGTGAACAGATATTTTAATTCATGAACGTACCGGTATCTTATTGTTTACAGTATCCCACTTAGTCAACTTCACCAATAAACATCCATGACATTTGCAGGAGTAGTGGATATAAAATAATATTACTGGACTCTAGAGGGTGGATATGAAGGGGCAATTGCTTGGGGGCGGGGGAGTATGGCTTCAACTCAATTGGTCTGTTTTGGTTGGATTGTAATTTACAGCCCAGTTGAAAACTCTAAAGCAGCGGTTCTCAAACATGTCCATGTTATGTACCCCCATATTGACCTGGATTTTGCAGAACCCATCTGAGAATATTTTCTTCTAGGGAAATATTTTGTAGATGTATCAAGATCCTTAGAAAATAGCCGATGTACAAGGTCAAAATGGGCAGTAATGGAATGCACTGCAAGCTTGTAGATCCCCCCCCCCCCCCCCGAGGTCCCCAGACCACATTTTACATAGTATCTTGTAGAAGGTGCTGTTTTCCCTCTTTCTTTTCAGATTGCACTTACATTGTGTTCTTCTTACCTATGAAGAAACCACAGCTAAAAACATTCAGGCATCCCAAAATGGTCTTCTAAGCCTAAGAACAAATTTCCACTTAAGAACGGTTGACACATGAGGTCCATTGATTGGTCGGCTCAGCTGTTGTATAAGTTGTAAAAATGACACCTGTGTGAACTGAGCTGTACGTACTGTACTGTATTCACTGGTACTACTCCTACTGTACATTATACAGGTGAGCCTGGCACTAGCACCACTCAAAAATCAACACGAGGAGAGATGAGGAATAGCATTGTTGTTCTGTCTAGTTTCTGTTGTTGTGTTAACAATCTGTTATCTAACACCCACGAACACAATATGTTCACGCTTTGACTCAGTAATTGACAGCAAAATATCTCTGTTTGTACACTGCACGGCACATTATTATTACACAAGTGTTTCATTGTATTCGAATACACAAGGTTGAACTGAATTGAACAAAACTCTTTCAGAGGCGTAATATATTGCCCAAAAAAAGCAAAACAGTTCACCTTGGGACACAAACGTAGTTAATATTTTTACCAAGGATTTTTATTTTGAACATCTGCTGAGGATGTTCTTGTGCTGTTATCTTGGTCGATGTATGTTTTGTATGTTTGTATAATTAAATTATGAGATATTAGATAAAAAAAAACAGTTTACCTAAACTACATCCTGCCTTGTCAAGTTTGTATAAATGAAACCCTGAAACAAAGGAATGGAGAGAATGTGACTAGTGAGCAATTGCTGAGCGTGTATGATTGATAGAGAGAGAGAGAGAGA
>CM076983.1:42507828-42560328 GCA_039105355.1 Benthosema pterotum | reverse complement strand
AACCTTTTCATTTAGGGCAGGGGTTTTCAATCTGTGGTCCAAAGAATACCAGTGGTCCTTGAGAGGGTTCCAGTTGGTCCCCAGGCTAAATGATGGAAAGTTGGTTAACCTCTTTGAGAGCGTAAAAATGGACCCTTGCGGGTCCATTTGGTTTCATGTTTACACTCTCAAGAGTTAAAACAGTCACCATCTGAATTAGCCCAAGTCTACACAACTAGTGGATATAGAAGATTAATGTTCATTTTGGTCTGTATGTTTGACTGTTTTGCTTCCGAAAACCAGCCTGATATTGTGGGCAAAAGAAATCTTTACTTTTGGGTCTGTGAGGCTAAAATGTCATCAAATGGTGGTCCGTGGCTCAGTCAAACTAAGAGTCCAACTAAGTTTAAAGCCCTCAACATCTACAATTCTAACTGCTTGCCAGGGGGTGGGGTCAGTTCATTTATGATATTATATGGGGTGAGGTCACAGTTAAAATATGCTTGTTTGGGGGGCTGTGGCCTGCTAGGGTTGAGGGGTCTGCTCACTGCACCTCCAGTTACCCATGCAGCGCGTCAGTGCAGTCTAATGGCGATTCTTCTACAGACTACTGAATGGGGACAACGAATAGGGGACAAACAGGAATGCATTGCAGTGGAGTTGAGGCATGGGCATGTGGGGGCAATGCTCCCCTACATGCCCTGACTGCCTCACCAAACATGATGGCATGCAAACCACCCAAATTTCAAAGATATTTCAAATTAAAGTGCTTATATTTAAAATGATTTGAAACATCACTACTAACTAACTACAGTTGTGTCACCACTAAACCAACAGCATTTCATCATTGAAAACAGAAAACTCTCTGAGTCAGACCTTTAGCTTTATGCATGTTGTGTGTCTGTTGCAACTTCAACAACAACTGATGTTATTATTGATGCTATTTGCCTAATATAAGTCCTGTAACCGTAAATGGTATTTTTGCCTTTCCCCCCAATTGGGAAATGTTACATCCGGGTCGTGTGTGTGTGTGTGTGGGTGTGTGATGTGGGTCATTATGTCTGTGATGGGTTCATTATCATATTTCATTTTAATAATCATCTGTCTGTCAGGTCAAACCACAGCTGTCCTGCTGTAGAACTGGAACAACTAGAACACACACGCGCGCACACACACACACACACACTCACACACACACACACACACACACACACACACACACACACACACACACACACACACACACACACACACACACACACACACACACACACACACACACACACAGTGATTAACCGGACTGTAGGCTGTAGTCTGTGCGTTTTTGCTCCCCATTCTAATCTCCCTATGTGCATCTCTATGGCTACATGTCCTACCCAGCTGCTGACCTCCTCTCACAGACAGATGAAATGTCATCCCAGCTTATTATACTGTTTAATTATTGTAATACCCTCATGATGCCATTTATACCGCCGATGGGATATCACACTGTATTCTGTTTGCACAAACCATTGTTAATTAAAAGCTGATAAGTCAGATGAGAACGGCTTCATTTTTACACACACACACACACACACACACACACACACACACACACACACACACACACACACACACACACACACACACACACACACACACACACACAGGATGGCCTGGCCAAGAGCTGAGGCCAAGTCGTCTCATGTTTAAACATGAAACAAGAGCCGCGCGTGTCAGTGGAGTCAACCTGAAGTTAGCACATACAGGCTGTGTAATTGACTTTTGTCTGTTTTGAATCCACTTGCGTAGTTGCAAGTGGATTAGGGGTTCCCCTGTTATTTCCGCCCATGTGTCAAAGTAACAGGGCCGGAAATAACAGAGAAAACCTAAGAATAAATTGATAAAAGGCTATACCAAACTCAGTTGATCTTTATTATGTATTTTATCCTGTAGATAATCCATTTCTGCAATATACATTTTTTGTATTATGGATAATTAATGGGAGAATTACCATATCTGAGTCGCATATGCCAATTCTCCCATTAATTATGCAAATGGACCCTTGCGGTTCCATTTGGTATCTTTTTACGTTCACGAGAGTTAAAATATATTTAAACATCTGAATTACTTAATTTTCAAGAATGTACACATTTATAAAATGTGGAAGAATTGTCATTTGGACCAAAGTTTTGCCAGTCTAAATTGTGTTCACAAACTTGAAAATCCTTGCTTTTGGATCCGAGAGACTAAACTCAACATCAAATGGTGGTCCTCCACCATGGATAAAATCAATAAATAGTGGGCCCTGGTATAAAAAAGGCATGCTGGTTTCCCATTGTGAGTATCATGGATGCACACAGACAGACAGAGCCATCACACTGCTCAGAGTCTGAGCAGCTCTTCAGGATATATCTGTTACAGTGTGGCTGGTTTATTCCTAGTTCTACGCCGGTGACCTGCACCGGAAATTGCCGATCTACTCGCCGTGAATTTGTAGATTAGCTGTTTTCATTGTCCGATCCCAGTACAAATCAGGCATACCGGTACTGTAAGACCTGGGATCCTGATGGCATCAAAGAGAAGTAGAATTCAGTGGAATGTTTAGTGAGTGAGTGCGCAAGTGATGAGTATATTAGTGGTAACAGATTCTAGACAATTCTATTATATTGCATTACATGGGATGATCTCTCTCTGTGTGTGTGTGTGTGTGTGTGTGTGTGTGTGTGTGTGTGTGTGTGTGTGTGTGTGTGTGTGTGTGTGTGTGTGTGTGTGTGTGTGCGTGTGCGTGTGTGTGCGTGCGTGTGTGTGTGTTTAGAGTTCACTGTGCCCTGGAAAATAATGTCTGGTTATAACCGCCGTTAATGAAAAAGCTTTTGTGGTTTTATGATAAAACAACCTTCAATATCATCCAGGGCAAATATCTCTCCAGAGTTGCTGTAGTGTAGGTCCCCACAACAAACAATGTTAGGTTAGCTTGGCTCACCAAAAGTATAGAGTGTGTTTTGAAAGGACATGTTCCGGGTGAGACAACACCTAACTGTGCACAACAGCACTTAAAGTTCTGACCACAAAATTATAGGCTATACTTTCAGTTTAAGTAACTGAACACAGTAGTACCATGGGAGGAGGTTCTGGCTATAAAAAAGCAATAGTTATAAAATGTTAGCTATCCCAAGAGGCAGTACGGAACCCACTGGCTTAGAATACTGAGGATACATTACAGTGCCAAGCGGCTCAGTGTCATTTAATGTCAGACATTACCATTAGCTCATCTTCCAAGAAGGAATTTATAGTTATGGGTGAATTTATAGTCCTTAGGTGGGCAAAACATTTGCTCATATGGAATTATCCACATCAAACCTAGTGTCCGTATTATGGCGGCAAACATTAAACGAAAATAGAAGATCTGCAAACTTACAATGCATTGCACATCTACTATATTTTTTATACAGTAGTAGAGCAGGGCTACGCAACAACAGCTGTCAACAACCTTGTTTTGTTTTGTCGTTTCAAGCCACATGGATTAAGGAGTGTGAAGAAAACATTGGAATACAACTACTGTAATCTAAAGCAGTGGTTTTCAACCTTTCAACCACTATTTATTCAGCATTCGACCACCATTTGATAACATTTTCACCCCACAGACCCAAAACTAAAGATTTCTTTTGGTATTGTCCAAACATACAGATCAAAATGGCCATTCTTCTACATCCTCTAATTGTTTAGATTAGATCTCTCTTAAGTAGTGCTAATGAATATTGAATAGATGATGAATAGATGATGAATATTATAACTCTTGAGAGTGTAAACATGAAACCAAATGGACCCGCAAGGGCTCCATTTGGTTTCATATTTACGCTCTCAAGAGTTACATCTGGCTAACCAACTTTTCATTTGCTTAACCAACTTAGCTGGGGACCACCTGGAAGACTCTCAAGGACCACTGGTTGAAAACTAATGTAATGTAACTAATGTCTAAAGTGAAGGAAACGCTCACAAAACATTTCAATTTCAATACATTTTGACCCAAGTGGCAAAATCTGTACAAAAGGATTTGAATGATGTGAAATGATTGATTTATAAAATGCCTATAGGCCCGTAGGCTTGAGTGATGTAAATGTGAAATGTAAACAGTACAGAATGTGGACAGATTGCTGTGGCAATAAATCAGAGAAGGCTAAATATACTCAGAACGACAACTTTCTCTGACCTAAAAGCAAATTATTCTTCCCTTTAATCATTAATATAAATATAATTGTCTGTCTTGATGAAAGGAGAACAGTTATAATAATATAATAATCATAACAATTAAAAAAGCATTATCAGTTGCTATGACGATAAATGGGCTGCAAGAAAATGAAGCATGCTTGGACCACATGGGGTCTACTCTGCAATAGTGTGTGGGTGTACAGCAAAAAGCAGCAGTGGGCCTAGTATAGAGCCCTGGGGCACTCCAGTCAGTACAGTTAAAGTGGTATATAATCTCAGAGAAGCTTTTCCAGGGTAAAAAAGACGGAGCGGCTATAATTTTCCCATGGAAAAAGTGTGCCGTGCACAGTCTGTGAGTGGTTTTCGATGGGTTCTTGCGGGTCACAAGGTCGCGGAGCACGCTTAGGGGCCTTGTCACTTTTCAATTAAACTAAAGAAGACTGAGCAGGGGCCACGAGGGATTGACCGGGTTCACACGCCTGCCCTGTCCACTGGAAATGGACCATAAAGTCATGGCTATAGTGGAAATAACCCTAATATGACCATTGGCCAAGGAAGTTCAAACTCCTATGGTAATTTCCTGTGGCTCTGGTTGCTTCCTCAGCCAGTAGCAGTTAGTTAGATAGATGGTGCGGCGGAGAGGAGGGAAACGCAACGACTCAGCATTTCTCACTTTATCTATTAGAGCAGTAATGTAGCACTTTCAACTGTGGAGCGAGCGCATGCGTACGCGCGTGTGCTCGCGGGTACACACGTGCACGCACAGACACTCTCTCTCTCTCTCTCCGTCTCTAAGCCATTTCATCCATTATATTGAATGATGTGTGAGGCTGATGTGTGGCTCCAATAGCCAAGGTCTTCCTCTGACCATTACAATGTAACCCAGACTGTAACATCTACACTGGACAATTAACACATAGATACTGTAGATAGATGGATGGATAGATAGATAGATGGATGGATGGATGGATGGATGGATGGATGGATGGATGGATGGATGGATGGATAGATAGATAGATAGATAGATAGATAGATAGATAGATAGATAGATAGATAGATAGATAGATAGATAGATAGATAGATAGATAGATAGATAGATAGATAGATAGATAGATAGATACTGATGTATACAGCAGATGTTGTTATGCGGAGCCACACTAACGTTAAAGGGGAACTCCACCCATTTTCAACATTCTAATATGTAGTAAGTATTGTATTAGCATACCCTAGAGGTGCTGGGTGGACATGATAAAAAAGTTCCCCCATTCTGTGTTCCCAAGAAATGGAGGTCTGAAGAAAACCATTAACATGGTGAAACATCTTGATGACATCATCAAGATGTATTTTCACCATGTTAATGGATTTCTTTAGACGCCTCTTTTTTCTGAGAGCATACAAATGGAACCAAATGAACTATTTGTATGCTCTCAGAAAAAATGTTAAAAATGGAAACATGGTAATTGTGACAGAGCAGCCTCTGTCACAGGAAAGTTTGCGAATTTTCAACAAACATTGATTGTATTCCTGGTCAGTAACCTGTCCCTAATACACTAAATGTATTCATGCATTGTTTAGATTATATCCCACAGAAGGTGCAAATTCTGTTGTGACCTGTCAATCTAAAGTGTGTGCTTATAATCCCTGTAGATGCAGTAAAGAAGATGAGAAGAGCTCTGTTGCTTTAATGGGCGTGTTCTCAGATCATTGGGAATGTTTCATGATTGGCTGTTTGTACCCAAGGGTGGAGTCAGGGGGGTATATAACTGTGAAACTGTTCAGTCTGTGGATGGCTGCCATGTGGGGAGGTTGAGTTTGTTCCTGCTGTTCTCTGTAAGTTCTGTATATTTGTTTTGTTTTTCTGTTGTTTATTTTTCACTTCTGGCCCTGGAATTTATTAAAAACACTCACCTGCAAGACTGTCCTCCTGTCCAGTTGATCCATTTAAAGGTTTTATATACTGACAAATATTCTATTACTATCCCACTTACAGGAATACATGGTACACTTACTGTGTGTGAATCATACAAAGAATTTAACAGTAGAAACACTCTCTCTGTCTCTCTCTCTCTATATATATATACACAGTATATAATTTCAAGTGTGTGTGTGTGTGTGTGTATGTATGTATATTGATAGAGAAAGTTGCACTTCTGTTACACACAATGAGAAATAACTGAAGGAGAATTTGTCTGGTCTTAGGTGGTATTTATTTAAGCAGAATTATCTATTAAAATATCGTGCACGATAAGTGATGAATGTTGCAACTGCCTCGGGCGACAGTTACAAGACGCATAAAGAAAATCAAGAAAACAGTAGTTAATATAACTTCTGAGAGGGAGAAAGACAGCCCAAATGAGGAGGGGATACACTGGTGTGATATTAACACAGGTTTACATATGGCTGCTTGCATGTCAATCAGAGACAAGGCAGACCCAGAGGCGTGGGTCAGTCCTAACCTTGAGAACCTTCCCATGCCTGTAGAGCGGAGGCACAAACCGGTAGAAACTGGACTAGATAGTGAGAAACCACCTGATATGTCACAAAGAAACACTTGTTAACAACACACATTGTACTAACAGAGAGAGAAAACATATAGCTAAATGTAAAATTCCCCTAACAATATATATATATATATATATATATATATATATATATATATATATATATATATATAGTACATCAGCTGAGCCTTGGCATACGCCTGTAGGAGGTCGAGGCTATAGGGCAGGTACTACAAGTGCTATTGGCTAAGATGGAGCCTGAAGAGTTGCCTTTTCAGACTGTGGTGGAAGATTGGGAGTGAATAGTTCTGATTGCAGGGGGAAGAGTACATTCCACAGTAGATAGATCAAGATTAGTGGAAAAGGTAGGATGAAGAATGGATGGAATATTTCTGTTTGGATGGATTTTTCTGTGCCATAATAAAAGGAGCACGAGGGAGCCTGCAGAGAACCAGTGCAAAAAAAAACAAAAAAAAAAAAAGAGAATAGTGAGATAACAATGCTATAGTGGTGTTTCTCTGCCCTCTAACACTACAGAGAATGCATTGATTATTACTGTGTGCTGCTCAGTGTGCATGAAGTGTGTAGTGTACGCACAATAGTGTACATCATGCTTTCCTTATTTGGTGATAACACTTGGCATGCATGTGCAGATTGTGTACATACACAGGCTTTGTTTGAGAGCAATTGTTTTCAGTCTGTTAAATTGTTTTGTGCGTGTGTGTGCAGCACGCGCATGTGCACATGTGTGCGCGTTAGGCGTTACCACAGTGTGTGGTTTTAAAACAATGAGGCCTCTGTGATGAAAAGACAAAAGAGCCTCGTTCTCTGCATCCCTCCATCTCTCTCTCCTCACACCACAAATTCTAACACTGTCTCACTCTCTTCTGCCAACTTCTCTCTCGCCGCTATCACTCTGCAGCACGTTCTATGTGTATGTCTGCCTGCATGCCTGCGAAGCGCGCGCGTGTGTGTGTCTGACTGGCTGTGTGCACGTGCATGTGTGTTTGTTTGTGTGTTGTGTTGTGCTGTCTTATGTGTTGTGTTGTGTAGTGTGTTGGTGTGTTGGATCAGTCCAGTGGTTGTTAATCAGTAATTAGAGCTCAGAGCTGTGATGAGGATTAATTTACTGATTTTTCAATCACCCATCTGCTGCACCCTCGTGACACACATCTCGACATGCATGCACACACACGCGCGCGCACACACACACACCTCCTCCTCCTGCGCTGATCCTTGACCACGGGTCCATCTGTGGGCCCACAGGACCCCTGGGTCTGCTCATCACAACATTACATACAGTACATGTCGTTCTCAACCTATGGCCCAGGGCCCAGCCATGACGGAAGCGGGACCCCAAAACACTACATTTTCAAACTACACTAATAGACCAGGGGTTTTCAACCTTTTTCATCCCAGGGCCCACCATTTATTCAGCATTTGAGCCACGGACCACCATTTGAGGACATTTCAGCCCCACAGACCCCCCCAAACTAAAGATTTCCTTTGCTTCTGTCCATGAACATTAATCTTCTATTTGTGTAGATTAGGACTAATTCACATGATGAATATTTTAACTCTCGAGGGTGTAGAAAAAATTACGTTCTCAAGAGTTACATCTGGTTAAACAACTTAGCTGGGGACCAGCTGGAACCCCTCCCAAGGACCACTGGTGGTCCCCGTACCACCGGTTGAAAACCCCTGTAATAGACGGACGGACCGACAGGGTGCAAAACATCTAGGGCTCCATTTTCATTACTATCTAAACTCCTTATCCTAAACCCCTTACCTTTTTTTTTTTTTTTTTTTACTGTTTTGAAAAGCTTTTTGGAATAGTTCAACATGCCAATCTATTGACACATTGTGAGCTTGTAGACTGACCATTTAAACTATTGAAAAATGTTATTTTTTAATAGTTTAAAAAGGCAAAGAAGTTAAGGGTTAAGGGGTTTAGCGTCTAGTCCATGGGTGTCAAACTCTGGCCCGCGGGCCAAATTCGGCCCGCCGTGTAATTTCATTTGGCCCTTGAGACATTACCAAATTAAAGGGGAAGACCACCCATTTTCAACATTTTAATATGTCATTAATGTACCTTAGAGATGTTGTGTGGACATGATAAAAAAAAGTTCCCCCAATTCTGTATTTCCTAAAAATGGAGGTCTGAAAAAATCATTAACATGGTGAAATACATGCTGATGACATCACCCGCTAGGGTCCATTTGGTTCACATTTGTAGCCTCTCAGGAAAATTTTGAAAATGGGTGGAATTCCCCTTTAAAGGGTTAGTTCGTTCAAACTTGGCCCACGGCTTTGTTCAGTTTTAAATTTTGGACCACTCTATATCTGAGTTTGACACCCCTGCCCTAGTCTCAGCCATGCCTTTACGCCCAGTCGAGACGATAAAAAATACATCCAATTTATAAAGCTTTTTTTTTTGCTACTCAAAGTCACTTGACTGCATTATGAACAGCTGCGCTGATATCCTGCACAGCACACCCTCTCATCTCATCGTGCTGCTTAAATGAAATTAAGCAAAAAACACTAGAATGTAATTTATTCAGGTTGGAAGTCTTACATATGCCTCATTGTCTTCAATGTCTTGATACTTGATTGATGATTATGCTTATCCTCCACATTATGATGGTTGTTATATTTTCAACAAGCAGCTGTGTGTCATCATCAACACCAAGAACATTTCACTCTCATACACTCATACATGGGGTGACTGTGGCTCAGGAGGTAGAGCAGGTCGCCAAACGATCTGCGGTTCAAATCCCAGCTCCTCATATACGTGTCAAAGTCTTGGGCAAGACGCCCAATGAATGTAAGTGTGAATCGGTGAATGTAATGCACTATGTATATGCGCCTTGTATAAAGGCCAGGGGGGTAGTGGAGGGGGGTCGCGGGGGGACGGCGTCCCCCCACTTCTCTTACATCTAAAATATTTTTTGGGGCAAAAGTAGGCCTATGTTACTCATTTACTTTTATGGATATGTCCTCTACAAGGCATAAATCTTGTGGATCACAGAACTAAAGAATTTAAATGAAAATTCTTTTCATTTAAATACCATTCCCGCCCTCATACCATTCCCGCCTAGCTGCCCTCCCAATTGGGAAATGTTACATCCGGGCCTGCCTGAGTGAGACACCTCAAGTACTTTCCAGTGCATATGATCATGTCGTGTGTGTGTGTGTTGGTGGAGTGCTGTTCGTCCTTCATAATGCCTGTAGCCCCTACTTATAGCACCTGCTGTGCTATAAGCAGACACACTGCAATGATTCTCAACCCGTGGGGCCTGGAGGATTTGCAAGTAATTGGATGAAAAGGAAAAAAAAAACAGTGATGTTAAATGATAATATAACGTTACAGAACGGGTCATGTAAGCCATTTGCTTTCAATTTGAGCCGAAAGATATTGAATCCAGAGCGAAAGCCAGAAAAAGCACTCGTGTTGGAGCCCTGAGGGAGTCAGTCAGGGCTGAACAACGTATGGGGTTTAAGTATTTAAACCGCAGGCTGTCTGTGTCTGCACCGGCACAGCTTGACCTTTTCCAATGGGCGGAGAATCTCTGCCGGTGTCCAGTGGAAACCAGTCGCTCGATAACAACCTGGAATTATCGTTTCGTTGTAGAAGAGCAGCCAAGATATGGGGGGTGGAGGAGGGATAAAGAGTGAGTTTTTTTTTGTTTTAGGGGGGTGGAGTGGAGTGGGGGCGAAGCACATGTCTTCATTAAAATAAAACAAAGGGGAAAACAGTGAAAGGGGTGTAACGAGAAAGTATAGTTGTTGTTGGAGTTGAGAAGGGAGGAGAGGAGAGGAGAGGAGAGGAGAGGAGAGGAGAGGAGAGGAGAGGGGAGGAGAGGAGAGGAGAGGGGAGGAAGAGTTGGGGTGAGATAAGGACACAGAACACATGAAGACCGGTCATGGGCATGGGGGGGGCAATGCCCCCCCTAAATACCCAGTCTGTCCCCCCAAACACGATGCCATGCAAAACAACCCAAGATATTTCAAATTAAAGTGCTTATATTTAAAATGATTTGAAACTACTACTGCTACTAACTAACTACAGCTGTGGCACCACTAAACCAACAGCATTTCATCATTGAAAACAGAAAACTCTCTGATTCAGACCTTTAGCTTTATGCGTGCTGCGTGTCTGTTGCAACTTCAACAACAACTAATGTTATTATTGATGCTTTACTTGACTAATAAAAGTCCTGTAACCGAAAATGGTATGGGTGTGGCTTCCACCCATACCATTTTCTCTTGCCCCTCCAACATGTTATCTTGCCCCCCACAAGTGGGACATGTTATATCCGCTCCTGGTGTGTGTACGTGCGTGTGTGAGAGAGGTGGTGTTGGTCGCGAGGGTGGTGATGTCTTTACAAAAGGTTTCATGTTGAGAAACACTTGTTCTCTCTCTCTCTCTTTCCTTCTCTCTCATTATCCCCGTGTAGGACAGAGGAGGGAGGAGGCGAACGGGAGAAGAGAGGAGAGGAGATGGAAGGAGGAGGTGGGAGAGATGACATTTTCATTTGTTCTTTTAAAGGCTCCTTATTATCACCTTTCAGGAGGAAACCATCTCCTTCTCTTGTTCGCTCTTTCTCTGGTTCTTTCTTTCTCTCTCTATCTTTCTCTTCAACCCCCCGTTCCGTTCACTCCCCTCAGAATAGAACCAAATAGTGGCTTTCTCTATGTTCTGTCTAGGTCTCTCTCTCTCTCTCTCTTGTTCTTTATTCTGCGGTACAATTGCCAGGCTGATTACTGTAATTATAAGGGAATCAATGAGAGTGAAAGGAGGAGTTGGCATTTCAACCTACAAAGGACTTGGAACTCCCACACCTATACACACACAGATATTCTCCAAGACTCAAAAAATGAAATACGATAAAAGACTAAAAAGGGAGGCAATATTCCATTAAAGATAGAATATACTGTATATTAAAGCGCAAATGACATGGACTGCTAAAATTGTTTTTAATACTTAATATCATATTGTACAACGTATATGTCCCTCTAGCTTATTTCTAATGGTTTGAGCCTCAATCAGCACTGATATAACCAGTCATTGTCCTTGCTTTCTGGACAGTTTAGCTACAGTACCACAATGTCCTAAGGTGATGGGGGCGCCGATATGCAGGATATTTTGTAGTAGAGTCCTTGTAATACTGATGCTAGATAAAACCAGGCTTGTTTAAATTCCATGTCAACTTGGAAAATCAACAATGGTGGACATTAGAAACAAAGCGGAAATACAAATTAGGAACTGAAGACTGAAGTAGAGGAGGAATTACACGACATCATTATGAGGCCACAATCAAATGCTGCTTCTGAGAGCAGTTTACATTAGAGCTCCTATATGATATGAATAATGATTGCTCAAACTAGATACTTTGTGGGTGTACAAAACACACAGGGAGCACCAAAACACCCCAAAAGTTAAAAAGTTGAATTTCATGTTTAATATTTTTCTCCGCTTTAAAAATAAACCCACTGCCTGCACCGTGACAGTCTTATCTGGTCCCCCTGCTGTCATGCTATAGTGACGTGATTAACTTAGACTGTATTTTGGGGGTACAACACCATTGTACTGCATCATGTTTTGTCGTCTGAGCATCCAGGCTGACAACTAGGGCTTGAAATCGGATATGCTTGGTCAGACAGTGCCACTGCCCACATATCAAAGGGGGCTTCAAGATGCGTCTTTTACGCATCTTGTAAACTATACTATGGTGAAAGAAATGCAAACATCTACCATTATATGAAATGTGTGCGTCATTATATGAAATATGTCCAAAATATGCCATGTATTTGTACATGATTTGAACATTTGAAAAAAATAATCTGTCGACACAGTCTATCTACATGCATGTGTATAGATGTACGTGCATATAAGTGTGTGTGCTTGCATTCATGCCCGTGAGAGAAAGAGATACTGTATGCATGCATACAATATACAATATGCACATTTCAGCTTTTGCAACACATTTTTGTTTCTGCATGCATATATACATACATATTAGTACCTCGTTGCTGCCTGTCAGAAAACTTGTATCTCCACATTTCCAATTTTCCACATTTTATGTTTGTTTGTAAATTCATGTCCTATAGGCTACTTCATCTTACGTGAGTGTCACACTAAGCTCATCCAAACTCACAACGCCTCCAGATCAGCTATAGTTACAATTTAAAAAGGTTTTTTAAACGCCGCAATAAGAAAATACATACTAGTGTTGTACATACAGTATATGGGTTGTAAGATTTCCATCAGAGAGAGAAGACATGCAACCCTAGAGGTATTCAAGACATTCCAGATTCACTAGGGCTTTACTTGTCACTCATACAGACACTGTAACAAGCACTGAAATGTCGGTGCGACTGTGTTAACAACAACAAACAATACAACACAAGTCAACATCATTTATTAATATGCAGAGGATATAATAAAAATAACAAACAAGAGTAAATAGAGAACCATAAAGTAGAGATAAAAAACAATATATATATACAGTATGTTTGTAGTTGCTGGTTATCGCAAAGGTAACGGATAAAAACAGCATCAAAGGGATATCTTCAGAAACAGCCAGGGATTTGTATGTGTAGCCAATTATAGAATGAGAGGTACTGTATACGCATGCATCCATACAGTTGTGTGCAGGAGTACAGGCCAGGCACTGTACAGGGTGAGATCGGGTGCAGTTTGTTTTCCTTAGATTTTTAATATGTATGCATGAGTGCATGACATCAGAGAACATCTTAAGTGCAAGTCTGCAGGTGTGTGCGTGTGTGTGTGTGTGTGTGTGCGTGTGTGTGTGTGTGTGTGTGTGTGTGTGTGTGTGTGTGTGTGTGTGTGTGTGTGTGTGTGTGTGTGTGTGTGTGTGTGTGTGCGTGCAGCGTGCGTGCGTGCGTGATTTGATTTGATCAGACACCAATAAGAGCAAACCTCATTAACATCAAACTGCTTTACTGCTAATCAGGTTACTTGGAGCAACCAGCCAGCCAATGGGAGCTACTAATGGCATTAGGCCTGGCCGTGATAGGATTGGGCTCTTATTTCCAACTTCCTGAAGGCTGCCAGCGTTTTAATCAATAAACACAACCGCAGTGATGTCACAGCCTGTTAGGAAACAGCCAGATGAAGGGAGAGATGGACAGAGGGATGCTGATGGTTGGGATATTAAGTCAAACCTCAGCTATACACTTATTTGTGCGTCCGATCTACAAGCTCAGAAGGTGGCGCGCCTCACCGCCTTCTGATCTTATGGATCTGCTATTTTCAGTGCGTATAACACACGGGTGACGAACTATAGCACAGAATGGACCTTTCACACAAATTCCTGCGCAAAATCTTCAAAAGCTAATGTGCTGTGGCGGCGGCTGTGGCTTCAACCCCACACTAACTAAACATATGCAAATGTGCTGCTGAGAAAGTGACACGCTGTGCATTAATAGCATGCAGCACACCTTTCAAATGAATTACAGAGTGCTGCTATTAAAATGGAATGAAAATAAATCACCTGAAGGCAAGCAATAGGGAGGAGGGAGGGATTTGTCAAAGGATGGATGGGTGGGTGGATGGATGGATGGATGGATGGATGGATGGATGGATGGATGGATGGATGGGTGGATGGGTGGATGGATGGATGGACACAGGCTTCAAAGTGGTTAGCTTTTCTAAATATTAATATACTAATTGTAGTGGTGGTAGTGGCGTTTATTTCATTTGTGCTTTCCCAAAACAACACTTTCCTCTACAAATTTAAATGATTTTCTGACTTTCACCTGTAGTTTGTTTAGAAGCAAAGTTCCTCATGTTTTGTGTTGACAAAATGCTCTGAATAGAATACGCCGCTGAATGTGTACAGCAGTGTGTCATTACAGAGAACCTGCACCTCAGCATGTGGTCACAGATGAGAGTTTTGACATTGCTAAGTGCACAGAAGGCACTGTTTGAAAGTGTGCCCAATTTAAACCGCAGACAATCCTTTCGTTGTCTTTCAATTCAATGCTTGAGTCGCCTCTGTTCCACCACAATCTAATGAGGGCACTGCCATGTCTCTCTCTCTCTCTCTCTCTCTCTCTCTCTCTCTCTCTCTCTCTCTCTCTCTCTCTCTGTTTCTCTCTCTCTCTACCAAGCTCCTTCCCTCTGATACTCCTACGTGTGCCTTTCCTCTATCACCGCCCCCGTGCAACGCATACACACCTTTCTCGTCTGTGTCACTGTCCATCTCTCTCGTCTTTCTCGGCGTCCCTCGCTTTCTCCACCACCGCTCTCTCCCCTGAGATCGATATAGCGAGGCGAAGAGCTAATGACCCGTCTCAGCCAGCAATTCAGTGGCAGCCATACACCACGGCCAGTACCTGTCTAAACACATGAGAGGACTCTGAGGAGAGGAGAGGAGAGGAGAGGAGAGGAGAGGAGAGGAGAGGAGAGGAGAGGAGAGGAGAGGAGAGGAGAGGAGAGGAGAGGAGAGGAGAGGAGAGGAGAGGAGAGGAGTGATGGGACAACGCAGACACACAGCAGTACAGAAAGGTACAGATAATGTAATAATCTGTATTGATGAAAAACCATCAATACAGCACAGAGATGGAAACGTGGAAATATTATGACCCCCCCACCACCAGCAGCACCTTAAAAACAGTGTTAAGTCTGATTTATAGCAACACAAGACTGAACACAACCTTGTATTCCTTTGTGCGGAGAACTTCCACAACACAGGATGAGCAAACTGGATGTGCAAGCTTGTGGTACTATTTTAATCAAATTCTTTTTTTTTTTTTTTTTTGCTTTTCCGGCCATATTTTGATACTTTGGAGTGACACGAATTACAGAGAGGCGGGGGGGGACGCACGGTAGCACAGTGGTTAGTGCTGTCGCCTCACAGCAAGAGGGCCTTGGGTTCGATTCCCACTAGGGGCGCTGCTGTGGGTGCTGGCGGCGTGTCTGTTCCTCCGTGTCATCAGTGCCCATACCCGAGGCGGGGTTGACGAAAGGCCCTTTCTGTGTGGAGTTTGCATGTTCTCCCCGTGTCCCCTAGGGTAGATACCCTCACAAAAATATGCTAGTAATCCTGGGCTCTAAACTGCCTCCCCCTGGCCAGCCAGGGCACCTAATGGAGGGGACAGGAACTGGTTGGACATAGCACGTGGAAGGAACACGTTATTCCAACCAGTGGTGGTTGGAATAACCTGTTCATTTCACCCCGTCAGGTGAAAAGAAGGCAGCTTGGACTCCTCATGCATTGAAGGAAGCATGAGGCCAGTCCACTGCCTCCTCAGGTTGGCGGAGGGTGTGTAGGAATTGGCACTGGGTGGAAAAATGGGTTGCAAAGTGGTGGGATAAATGACGTAGGTCACATGACCTTACTCACTGTCAGGCCAGAGACCAACATACTGTGTATGTATGCCTTTCATTATGTTGTTTAATTGTGATATTATCCAACATAAAACATTCTCCAAAAGGGAGATGCATGTATTTAATTGAGTCTGACCAGAAGCAAGAGATATAATCACATCAGGGGTGAAAGTGAAGGGGGTCCCGCAGGGTCTGGGACCCGGGAAAAGATTTCACGCAGGGTCCCGCAGGGTCTAATAAAATATTAGGTTAAATAACCTGTCACCGCACGGAGAGAAGTCTCCTCTTGTCGGTTCGCACAGCCAGAGCCACAGAGACAGAGTATCGACAGAGTTACGCCATCTATACAGTATAGATGGAGTTATGCAAACTCCGTTCACTTCATGGGGTCAGTCCAATGGAGGCTCTTCTACATAGACTGCTATTTAGAATAGCAACAGCAAATAGGGACAAGTCCTGAAGCTGACATAGAAAGAAATGCTGTGGACTCGGGCAACAGCCCGGCTACTGGTGTTATTCTTTCTCAAACAATTTTAGATCGTTTTCAAATGGACCATGTGTACACTCTCAGCAAAAAAAAAGGAAACTCATTAACATGGTGAAACATATCTTGATGATGTCAAGCTGTATTTCACCATGGTAATGGTTTTTTTCAGACCTCCATTTCTAGGAAACACAGAATGGGGGAACTTTATCATGACCTCTAAGGTATATTAATGACAGTAAAATATTGAAAAATGAGTGGAATTCCCCTTTAAGATTCTAAATCTACATCTGAATTAAGTAATTTTCAAGAGTCCACACAATTATTGTGTGGACTCTTGAAAATTACTTAATTCAGATGTAGACTCTTGAGAGCAGTATTATTGGTGTTGAAATAATGCTGTTTTGCAGTAGTTTGTAACAAAATAAAATCTTAAATGAAACCTATTTCTTGTGTAGCCTAATGCCTCAAATACAAAACAGTTTAATCATGCTGAAATGGAGTATAGGGAGCCTAATGCAGGTGTAAGGCAGACCTGCTGTGTTTTATATTATGTTCCAGGTTAGGTTAGGTTAGGTTACTGTGCCACAAAAAAGCATTTTCCTATGCATTTTAGGGACACTTTGGAGTTTGAACCTCCAAAACTTTTTTCGGCCGCGCCGCGGCCTGAACGCGTCACAGGATGCTGATTCCTATAGACCCGGCAAGAACTTCAAACCACTTTCACCCCTGGATATAATCACATCAGAGATAATAACATAGATAATAACACTACACTGATGGTAACATCACACCAGCACGCTTTATCACCAAATTGTAAATCAAGCTTTACTGTGTCTGTGCCGTAATTGTTTTCATTAATGTTTGTGTATCACTGTGAGTCCAATCTCTCTCTCTCTCTCTCTCTCTCTCTCTCTCTCTCTCTCTCTCTCTCTCTCTCTCTCTCTCTCTCTCTCTCTCTCTCTCTCTCTCTCTCTCTCTCTGCACCCCCCCCCACACACACACCCCTCGAAGTTCAGCTTCAGTGCCTATCACATCTAAATTCATTAGTGCCTCAAGAGCAGTGTGTGTTTGTGAGTCTAGCGTGCATGTGTGTTTGTCAATCTAGTGTGTGTGTGTGTGTGTGTGTGTGTGTGTGTGTGTGTGTGTGTGTGTGTGTGTGTGTGGGGAGTACGTGTATCATCAGAGCTAAATGATTATAAAGCATGGTTATTAAAAACTGCCATAATTACCACGCCTGTAGCAAAAACACTCCGATATGAATTTACCTCTTCTCCTTTCCACAGGCAAAGACACGCACATGCACCCCCCACCCACCCCATCACACACACACACACACACACACACACACACACACACACACACACACACACACACACACACACACACACACACACACACACACACACACACACACACACACTCATCTCCTCTGGCAAGAGCAAACTCTTGCACACACTCCCAGTGTGGTGTCATTTCTCATGTCACCTGCCTCCTGAGTCCTGCCTCTTCTAACAAACTGATATATCGTAAAGTCAAATTCTCAGCTGGCCTAACTGAGAGTTTTACATGCTGGGCCAGATTTACTGACTGTACCACGGGTCTGGAAGTGTACCACAGGGTCCTTCGGTAGGTTCCAGGTGCTACCTATAAGGGTCCATCGCCAAATCAATAGACCTTTCAGTAAGCCCCGCCCTCTCCCCAGTGTCCACCCAAGGCTAGATACTTTCCAGCCAGCCTCATTCATTCCAAATATCATGAACATTACACATTAAATACAGGTTCATTTTTTGATCTAGGCCTTCAAAATCTCTTCCAAATCCATCAACAAGGCATGCGCCCTATGCAGTGGAAAAAATGTGTGTTTGACATTTACTTTTTAAAAACAACAATATAGGAAAGCTATTGGTGGAGAGGTTATGCTTAGCTGTGATTGGAACATAGCAGTTTGGGGAGGGGCTTACTGAAAGGTCTATTCTGGGTCTTTGACATGAAAGTGTTTGAGAGCCGCGATACACATGCTTATATTGTACTGCATCGTAGTCCATGGCATGGCATCTAAAATGCTTGGTCCCAAAAAAATACTCAATTCTGATTGCCTGGTTTATTTATTCATTTTTGATCCCATGATTTAATAAGTCATTTTTCTTCACCCGGTGTCAATTATCTATATCTAATGTAAGCCTATAGGCACTACACTCCAAACTGCCAAACTGGGCAGAGCAACAGACTTTACCTCATTCTTGAATCTTGAACTTCCTTCACTGCATGAGGAGTCCAAGACGCTTCTTTTCACATGACATGATTGGAAGCATTACATCAGTTTATATCAGCTGTGTTATTTATTTCCATATTGTTGTAGCTGAACTAGGGTTGGGGAGCGCTTGATATCCCTACAAATCCTTCAAGGCACCACCTGCGAATGAGTTACTCCGGGCAGACTTGTAAAGAGAGCAGGTACCTCCTATCCCCATCCCTATCCCAAAACAGCCCATCACCCTTACGATGTCTCAGTCACCTTGTTAAGTAGCCATATGCAAGTGCCTTTCATGTACTGTTCACTGACACAGGGCCGTGGCTGAAAATTTTGGGCCCCTGCAATTTTTTTTTACCACTGGGCCCCCACTGTGCAGTTTTGCAGTATAAATACACATAATCTGAGCTTTTTGGGCCCCACCTGGCTTTGGGCCCTTCTAAAACTGTCTAACTTTTCCCCACCTGTCGACGCCTGTGACTGACATCTGGGTTTAAAAATAGTTATTATATGAAACAATATGATTTTTTTTTATCCAATGCTAGTTGCTAGTTACCATGAGACTGACATAATCCTTAAAGGGGAACTCTACCCATTTCGACATTTTAATATTTCATTAATATACCTTAGAGATGTTGTGTGTGTATGATAAAAAGGTTCCCCCAATTCTGTATTTCCTAAAAATGGAGGTCTGAAAAAATCATTAACATGGTGAAATACATCTGATGACATCATCAAGATGTATTTCACCATGTTAATGATTTTTCTTCCAGACCTTTTTCCTGAGAGGGTACAAATGGAACCAAATGGACCCACTTGGGTCCATTTGGTTCACATTTGGAATTCCCCCCTATGTACTGTATATGTTTGTCAAAACCCTACATAAACATGACTGCCTGACAAGAAACTTAAAAGGAACCCTGCATAATGAGATAAATACAGAAAATACATTATACATGCGCCCTAACTAGGATTGAACTTTTAAAACACATAGAAAAGGTCTTTAGTTTAAAAATAGTTAATATTTTTTATCCCATGGGGGCCGCCATTTTATTGTGCCTGTCACATGACCTGTCATAGTGATGACGTCACAGAAAATTTGCTCCGCAGTAGAACTAATGCAATAGATCGAACTACTACATGTTTTCTCCTACTCTGGTCTGTTTTACAGTTCTGTTTGTAATTACAATGGCGACCCCCACTGGTGAAATACAGAACAGTGTATGTACATTGTATACATCGATGTTTTACGTTTCAATTCTGTATAATCATGGAACGTTCCATAGTACAGTATGTTCTATACTACAGTCTTCTGTGACGTCATCCTGTGACAGGTCATGTGACAGGCACAATAAAATGGCGACCCCCTTGGGATAAAAACATAACTATTTTTAAACTAAAGAGCTTATTCTATGTGTTTTAAATGTTCAATTCTAGTTATAGAGGGCAAGTACAGTATAATGTATTATCCATATTTGTCTCATTAGGCAGGGTTCCTTTTAAATAGGAAGTGTCTGGTAGCTGACAAGTGTAGCTATACGTTTTCTAGTGAATTATTAAGAACTGTTCAAAAACTATGAACAATTTGTTCTTGTTTCCATATTTGTAACCGCCTTAGAAAAGCAATATAAGCCATTTGAGGTCCCAGCTTACCTGTATTTCATAATGCCTGAGAGAGTTGGAGGCACTCCGTTTGGTGTGGTGCCTCACCAGTCATCACACTGCTCAGCCATTATAAAATACAGTGTACCCTGACACCTCATTTGGCTTTAATCTAAGGATTGGCTATTTTCAAAGAATAGAGTGTACAGGGGGAAAAAGAGGGCACCAAGTAAAAGATCTCTTTGGGTTTAGGTGGTTAAATCCCGAATATTGAAATGTGCATTTAGGACAAATGAAAACACTAAACTCTCTATCAAAGTCCAAACATGTTTTCACATGATGTTGGGCAAATTGTAGTGCCATATATATCAACACTTGAATGAATGCATAAAAAATGTATTGCTCTGCTCCACTTTAATATTCTTTTCTTTTTCTATTCTGTTCTATGCGCACACACGCGCACACACATAGCCTACACACACACACACACACACACACACACACACACACACACACACACACACACACACACACACACACACACACACACACACACACCATCCACCTGTCATTACCAGCTGGCAGACACACCTGGCTTGCGGGCGGCGGCCAAAAGATGTCACGTTGCCATGGCAACCATATGGCATTGTCCTGGCATGGCGGGCATCGTCATGGTAACAGTGGAACTGACAACTGGGCAATGCCAGCCTTTCACGGCCAAGCTGGACACGGAATACTCTCAGACAGGCAAGACACACACACACACACACACACACACACACACACACACACGCACACACACGCATTGTCCAGGCTTTGTACGGCGGCTATATAACGTTCAACAATACTTGTTAGCAGAGATTAATGGCTCCCTGTGTGGACGCCGTTTCTTCCAACTGTTTTGTGTTTTGTTGCAACAGTGAGATATTTCTGCATCACACACATCTGAAGGCTGACTTCAGTGCGATGCAACGTTCAATGCAGTGATGGAGCGAGAAACGGCAGCATCAGTAGGAGTCTAGGTGAACATTCTGCAGCTGCTTGCATGGACAATTATAAATGGTGCATTTATTGCGCTGTTATCCGAAGCTCTTTACATAGATTGTGCATTAGATTCACACAACGATGGCAAATGAAACCATGCAAGCATCAACCATCACATTGGGAGCGTTCAGAGTCTAGCTCAAGGACACTTCAACCATAACTCTAATCGGGCCGCGGTACCGGACACCCTACCCCTGAGTCGCTGCCGCCCAGCCACAAAACACCATAACCTGACATTTCGATGCTTCTACATCTTCCTCAGAGTCATGGTTATTTTATACTTAGTTAAGTAGGACCACTTCACCACTTTTCTATGTATCTTCATATAATAGGTCCACACTAATGTACATGATAAAATACCACTATTTTTTTCTACTCAGTCTGTGTCTCACAGGAGAGCTGTGGACAGTTCAGAAACTTCTTCCAATGCCTTCATCAATGGTGGAATCCAAGCTAATAGAAACTGCAGGCTTTCTATTCCTGAAAAGTCACAATGCAAAAATGGCAGCCATCGTTCTCCCGATAATAAAATATAAATATCTTTACAAAAGACTGTTTAAAAAAATCTGCAGAATGATGATGTCATTGGAAGAAGTTTCTGAACTGTCCACGGCCCTCCTGTGAGACACAGATTGAGTAGAAAAAATAGTGATATTTTATCATGTACATTATTGGGGACCTATTATATGAATATACGTTGAAAAGTGGTGAAGTGCTCCTCTAATAAAGGGGCTTCTGATTGGATCCTAATGCAGTGCTTATCAAAAGGTTTCTCTTCAAGGAAGTACCCCTGTAACTCTGGGAGGGTACAAATGGAACTAAATGACTCTGTAATGGTCCATTTGTATGCTCTCCTCAGACCATTTGGAACCCCTTAAAATGGTTTTGTCTTGTCACAAATCTTCCGTCTAAAACTAGGCTAGGATGAGAGGTTTGCACAGCATAACTTTGGTAAAATAAGTGCAATTCTATTCAAGCATGGAATGACCCATCACTTACAGATACAGCAAATGGAGGAGCTTGAAGGGATAGGAGTGGTACATTAGGTCTATTGCTGGATGAAGATGAATTCATTGCTGGATGAAGATGAATACCTGTTCGATGAATCATCGCACATCAATGTAGGCTAGCCAAAAAGCAGCTGTGCCCGTTTTATTATTATTCCTATAATCTTCGCTTCACAATGCTACTGCCATCTGGCCAGACACAGAGATCTTTGGAATAAAAGCTCACATAGTGTTGTATCCGCTCTGCAGCATCCTATCCTACTAAAGTTTCTGTGTGCAATTCGGTTCAGTCCAATGTGCTGTTGTCAACATGCCCCCAATGCTTATACAGTACATATGAGCATATACTCATGTGGTTAACCAGATGTAACTCTTTGAGAGCGTAAAAATGTTTACACTCCCAAGATTTCAAATATTCGCCATCTGAATTAGCCCAAGTCTACACAACTAGAGAAGGAGTAGAGAAGGATTTAATGGTCATTTTGATCTGTATGCTTGACTGTTTTGTTTTCTCCGAAATACAGCCTGCATGAATTGTGGACAAAAGCAAAAGGAATCTGTAGTTTTGGAGCCTGTGGGGCTAAAATGTCGAATCGAATGGTGGTCCGTCGCTCAAATTCTGAATAAATAGTGGGCCCTGGCATGAAAAAGGTTGAAAACCACTGATCTAAGCACATTATGAGATGAGACTAATGGTTGAGGTGGCAGGTAGACAGGTAAAGCCACACGGGGGACACGCCGACAGATGATCTGTGTGAAAAGGTGACCAGACAGACAGGGTGACAGACGGACAAGGAGGCAGGCAGGGATACTGATATGCAAGCTTGGCAGTCAGAGAGGCAGTCTGGCACACATGTACAGACAGACAGGCTGACAGACAGACTAACAGACAGACAGGCAGGCTGACAGGGAGGAAAAAAACACATGAACATGAAACACATTATAACAAACGGAGCTGTAAGGGCCATTTTTGTATCATGATTTGGGATTAACTAATCTTGTGGCGACAAATACGTACGCAGACACGATATCAAATAGTGATACGATATGATACAATATCGATATAGGATTCTGAATTGATTCATATTGCAATTCTTAATTGTGCTGCGATTCGATTTGATGTATCGATATATTGCATTTTTCCCACAAACAACTGTGCTTTTATTATACTAGAACATTTTAAAGGGCAATTCTACCCATTTTCAAGATTTTTCTGAGCGTACAAATGGAACCAAATGGAGCCTAACGGGTCCATTTGCTTCCATTTGTACACCCTCAAAAAAAAAAAGTTCATAAAAGAAAAATCATTGACAAACACAGGAAACAGAATGGGGTGGATTTTTTTTTGCATGTCCAACATCTAAACAACATCTCTAACATCATGCAGTAATATGTTGAAAATGGGTGGAATTCCCCTTTAAAACAATTCTAAACAATATGGACAATCAACTAGAACATCTCATAGCAATTTTTTTTAGCATTTTTTTTTAGCAATTTTTTAAACCGATTCAATATTGATATCATGGCATTAAGAATTGCAATACATTGGCATATCGATTTATTTGCCCACCCAGACAGACAGACAGACAGACAGACAGACACATTCACCAACGACTACGATGAGCAGCATTGTTCCAGCATGTCCCAGTCTGGAGACTCGTTTGCTCAAAACGTTGCTGGTTTCACGACCAATAAGACCCATAGATTCCAGGGATCTCCTTTGCAATCATTTTCGGTGACACCACGTTGGTCCAATTTGTTGTGGGGAGAAAAGCTTGGGAAACAACAGCTATTCAGGCCTGCGTTACCTTGAGCTATAGTTGCTGGACAACCAGCACTGGCAATGCAATGGAGGGAGCACACAAAAACCTGTGTTACAGTGCAACAACATGTTGAATGATGGGCTGAACAACTGGCTTCTAATGTGTGCATACTTGTGTACAGTCCAGGTATGTGTGCTTGCCTGCCATCGTGCACATGCGTGCATGAGAGAAACAAACCATGTGTGTGTTGTGTACACACAAATGGACTATTTCTCTCATGCTTCCTTGCCACTTCATCACGCACATACATACACACATACTTAATTCTTGTCTTGCTACCACCTCGCACTCGCGCACACACACACACACACACACACACACACACACACACACACACACACACACACACACACACACACACACACACACACACACACACACACACACACACACACACAAACCACGAAGACACAGCAGTAACCCTACCTTGAGATATGCATATCTCTCTCACACAGACCTGGACTATATAATATAAATTGTGTGTGCGTGCAATGCTTGCGCATGTGTGTGTGTGTGTCTGTGTGTGTGTGTGTGTGTGTGTGTGTGTGTGTGTGTGTGTGTGTGTGTGTGTGTGTGTGTGTGTGTGTGTGTGTGTGTGTGTGTGTGTGTGTGTGTGTCTGTGTCTGTGTGTGTTGTGTTGTGTTAACAGGGAGGTTTGCCAACTCTGTCTACAAAAAGGAGCCATTCTGCTCTCATCTCCTCCCCTCTTCCTCTCTCTCTCTCTCTTTGGCTCCTCTCTCCTGCTCCTATCCTATATCCATTCCTCTCTCCTCTCGTCTGCTGTCTTTATCCCACTACCCACACCCCACCCCTCTCTCACTCCCTCTCTAGTCTCTAAACACCTTCTCACTCTCCAGCATTCTTCTTGTATGTCTACTCCACCCTTCCTTCCTCTCCATCGCCTCTCTGTCCGTCTGCGCTCGGGAGAGATGATCCACCATTCATCATCCTTCCATTTATTTAATTTCTTTCAGCTTACCTCATTCAAATTATGCAAAAAGAGACACAACTTTGTCTTTCGTAATTCTAAGTTGTGTGATGATGTGCATGCCTAAGCCTTGTACTGTTAAATATGACCCCCCCCCCTTGTCCTTTTCCCCTCCACAACCAAATTTGATCTTCTAAGCCCTAAGGTAGTGGTTTTCAACCTTTTTCATCCCACGGAGCCACGGACCACCATACCACGGAGCCACGGACCACCATTTGAGGACACTTTAGCCCATAACTAAAGATTTCTTTCTCTCCATGACAATTAATCTTCTAATTGTGTAGTTTTGGACTAATTCACATGATGAATATGTTAACTCTCGAGAGTGTAAAAATTTGGTTTCATTTTTACTTTCTCAAGAGTTACATCTGGTCATCAACTTAGCTGGGTTCCAGGTTTTTAAGGACCACTGGTGCTCCTTGAAACCCCCTAAGATGAATCTACAAGCTCACAATGATGGCCTTGTGACCTGTTGCAAGCTTTACATCACCTATTTTCACTCAGCATTTCACTCAGTTTGATTCTGCCCAAGGTTTGCCTATATGACCCATACCCAAAAATATGAATGCCACTATAGGGTCAATGTGGTTGATGAGCACAGAACCTTGTACCACAAAACATTCGTCAAACATTTTATTTTTCTACTTGCTTTATTCCAAAGCGCACTGAAAAACCACACATCGGCTCACATTGACTTTCTGGACACCAGGCATTGAACTGCAGCGCCATTCTTTTTTAACCTTTAGCCTTGAGATGAATT
The DNA here is from genome assembly GCA_039105355.1 of Benthosema pterotum. Lineage (NCBI taxonomy): Eukaryota > Metazoa > Chordata > Actinopteri > Myctophiformes > Myctophidae > Benthosema > Benthosema pterotum. The sequence continues at coordinate 42,534,340 of CM076983.1, read as the reverse complement.
AGTATATGTTCTCGTGGCTGTGGCTCTGATCTCCGTTCTTATATCTATACCCCACTAAAACCCCCGCCCTTTGCTGCCTCGTATTTGCTCTCATTCTGCCGTCATCTTTTCATACTCCTTTGCCCAAGATCCTTTGTTATATACTTTTTTGTTATTTCCCTGCCGTCTGAGCGGTGACAAAATGTCATCTACTAATTAACACCAGACATATCCATTTTAAGGACGACTGAAAGGGAAATCAATGCTTTAGTTACCTGCAATCCTCTGTCAGGTTTGAACAAATGGCCTGTTAGCCTCGGCATACCCAGACATTTTTGTTTTCATTTCTATTGGTGAAAAGAAGCCGTTTTCTTGCTGCATTCGCTTCATTCTGCTCTTTTATGTTTATCCTGGTACTTTGTACTTTGTCGTACAGTGGTGTTCCTCACCGAACATAAACTGTTGGCTAGTTTCGGCAAAGCAACAGTTACACAATGGAGCAGTTTTAGGTATTATGGTCAACATGCAAAAGAGTTGAAAAGGACTGCATTCATTTCTCAGGTTTCTGTACACTGAATGTACAGGTTGATGTAAAAAACAAAATACAATATTTTGTTAAAGGGTTAAAGGTCAAACACATTCATCACTCAATTTTATAGTGATCCAGTTCCAACCAGCTTGATATCGTGATCAGCAAAGTTATAGCCTTACAGACTAGTTATTTGAACAAATATATTTAAAACCTATTTTCTTCTGTGAAACATTGCTGCTGTTTTTGCAGTGTGCACTGAAAAAATACCATTGCCATTGCCAACAGATTAATGTAATCTCGCTACTGCAGCATTCCTATGCAGCATTTCAAAAATAGTTCTGAAGGCAAATCATGTTAATTTATGACATCCATAAGGGGTGCCGATTCCAAATCTGCTGCCTGTATGCCTGGCTCAAAATGGCTTTTAATGCCATTAATGCTTTATGAGTGTATCGCCCTTTCTCAAGCCATCTAGGGGGTCTGGTACCTCCTAGGTGAGGAGTGGGTGCTGGCATGGAGGTCAATAAGTTCCAGGAGTGTAGCAGGGCTGTTTTGCCAGTGGCTGCATGCCCACTACCCAGACTGGGGCTGTGGTAGTTGGGTGTGAGTGGGTGGGTGGGTGGGGTGGTACTTCGGGGTCTGAGGGTCTTGGAGTCCAAAGTCCTGGACTGTCTTCACCCTTCTCCTCCACTGAATTGAAAATCTTCAGAGTCTGTGACCGAGAGCAGGACCATCAGAGGTGGGGAAGATGCAGGGGCATTTTTGACATTAGGCAGACTAGGCAGTTGCCTAGGGCGCCATGAGGGGAGGGGGGCGACCATGAGGGGAGGGGGGCGACCATGAGGGGAAGGGGGCGAGGGGAGGGTGCAACCACCAGACATGCTTATAGGATACCAGGCTAATAGGACTAATATGGATAAATACATTATACTTGTCCTCTATAACTAGAATTGAACATTTAAAACACATGTGTTCATGTGTGTTTGTTTAAAGATAGTAAGGGTAAGGGTCCATTTGGTAAGGGGGGGCTCCAGGGAAAATCTTGCCTAAGGCTCCAAATTGCTTAGAAACGCGCTGGGAAGATGGGTTCCTCAGTCAGAAGACAGTTTTACTGCCCCTTATGGGCCGGTAAAGGGTGTGGAGGTCACTGTAAAGTTGTCAGAAACTGTATTGGCTACCGGGTGTCTATAGGGGATAGGCTATATCTTTGCTTGTTTTGTTTTGTTGTGCTTTTCTAAAGCTTTGTAATAGCAAGAGTGAGAAGGTGAACAGTTCATTATGTCCTGGGCTGCAGTGTTCCCATTATGATCCTATAAGCCACCTCCAGCTTATGATAGGCCCATGTCCACATGCTCAGACCACCGGTATGTGTATTTGCTCCTGAGCTTTTTTAACTATGGAGTGGAGCCTATAGAGCTGCGCAGTCCCGCCCCCTTGTGACGTCGCCCCTGTTCCAGAAACAGATTCCCCATTCATTTTTCTCATAGACTTTTGGAAATAAAGACAATAATACGCTGCGGACAAAGCCAACTTGGGTCGTGACAAATCATGATGACACACAATCTTTTGGGAAAATCAAATCATTATTAAAATTATTTAATATAAAAAAACGAAACAAAAAGTGTTGTATGCTGCCGTTTTCTACTTCTTGCTAATTAGATATTGCATGATAATATTGTGTTTGTTGTCTTGATTTGTCACTTTGTCACTTGGCTTTGTTCGCAGCACAATCTTGTTTTATTAACCACTATCAAAAAGTCTATGAGGAAAATGAATGAGGATTCCGTTTCTGGAACACAGGCGACGCCATGAAAGGGGCGGGACTGTGCAGCTCTATGGCCTAGGACCGGGTGAACCACAATGATAGTAGCCTTGACACCCAGGCTTTCATTTTAGTTCACGTTGAGCGAAAACGGAAAGCCTGGACTAATTTGTTACCCACAGTGGCCGAGAGGGAGGAGTCAACCTCCCGGGTGGGCGTGATTTCAGAAAGAACATTAAACAACCAGCCTCGTTGTAGCTTACTGTATCTTGGTCAAAGAGCCAGCACTTCTGCCTGAAGGTCCACTGGGGCCAATGGAACTATCCAGTGAAGTAGACTGACTTATGATAGCTATGCACCATGGTCTGTGGACTGACTTGCAGTCGCCCAACTCTCTCCATGCCGAGTGCCCCAACCTTGATGAGAGAAACGGGATATGTCTGAACCAGCTGTTTTTCCCACTTCGGACATTGGAGAGCGGAGAAGCCCTGTTGGGCTTTTTCTAGAGCCAGCAAAATCATTTTGCGCCCGCGACCGCGGTCGCACACACTGGGAAACGGGCGCCCGTTTGTGAAAACGGGCGCCCGTTTCCCAGCGGGCGCAAATTGATTTCGCCCCTGCTGGGGCTTTCTTTGCTTTTCACTGAGCCCCAACCCCCATCCTTCCCTCTCTACCTACCTGAGGGGTAACCTTCACTGAACTATTAGAGCGGAGCAACTCTTCATATACCTGCTCACTCACTCACACACACACACACATGCACTGACTGTCTCTGCCAGTCCAAAAGGCTTGGCGAGAAACTATTTTTTCCACCACGTCCGTTTGTCCGTCCAGCTAATCTCTGGATCCCCTTGCCTGACCACTGCCAAGCCATGTGCATATATCGTGGATGCCAGAGCAGAACCTCTGCCTCAGAATCTTCAGATTGGTCTGTCATAGCATCACCACAAGGCTGATTTTGCTTTGTTTTGTGATATATCACGCACACACCCACATGGAAAGAAAATATATGTATTGCCCCCCTACATATATGAAATTGCCCCTCTACATATATGAACCTACAGTATATGTTTTAATATGTGCCAACACAAGATCAACATTTCAATCACTGGCTAGGATTGACTTACTAAGTTTGCAGCGTTGGTCGCTTTTGGAAAAACATGCCTTGTATCATGAACACGCGCTTGCCGTGAGATTTTGCATGCACAGAAATCTGACCTAGTCTATTATAATTGTTTTAACATGTTGAAATGCTACGAAGTGAAACAACCCTGAACATAAGCCAAAAGCAATAAAACAAGTTATTTAGCACCCTGTGCTGCTATGCGCCATTAATCGTCACATAAACAGGTGGAGCCCATGCACAGGGAAACAGGACCCACGTCCTCTGACCCTGATGTCACATAGTGCTTCATTCTATGTCAGCGACCTACTTGTGTCTTTGTTAGTCCATCTTTGTGTTACGTTCCATTGTCCATCATCTTCAAAGTATATCTATCAAAGAATCGGTATACATACCCTACTTAAACAAGGACATTTTGTCCTTCCCTAACATTAATTTTAGGCACACATGTGCCCCCAACAACCCCTGTGCCTCTCTCAAAATTTCAGCAATATGGTCCGGGCTCCCTTTGAGGGCAGAGTAATGGCTGATTTATAATTCATTGAATGACCCAGCCGTTCAACTACGTGCTTTCAACTTTTTTTTTTTCAGTAGAAAAGTACAGAGTTTTTGTTGGACAGCGACTGATATCACACAGGTTGGGCATATGAAGTCTGCCTTCCAAAGAGTGTTTTGCTCTGTTCCCAGGGGCGGATGTAACATTTCCCAATTGAGGGGGCAGGAGAAAATGGTAAGGGGGCGGCTTCATCGCCCGTGGGGCGAAGCACCACGAGCGATGAAGTCGCACCCATACCATTTTCAGTTACAGGACTTTTATTAGTCAAGTAAAGCATCAATAACAACATCAGTTGCTGTTGAAGTTGCAACAGACACGCAGCATGCATAAAGCTAAAGGTCTGACTCAGAGAGTTTTCTGTTTTCAATGATGAAATGCTGTTGGTTTAGTGGTGTCACAGCTGTAGTGTTAGTAGCAAGCAGTAGTAGTGTTTCGAATCATTTTAAATATAAGCACTTTCATTTGAAATATCTTGGGTTGTTTTGCATGGCATCGTGTTTGGGGGGGGGGGGGGGGGGGGGGGGGGGGTGGGCATTTAGGGGTACATTACCCCCCCATGCCCATGCCTAGATCCGCCCCTGTCTGTTCCCATGTGGATCCTGTCACAATCCACATGATGATTCTCCAAAAGTGTAACTGCAAAGCCTTGATGTGAGAATGACAATCTACCCTGCAAACTAATAACTCAGAACAAACAAAAAATGTGTCAGTGCGCCCCTCTCATCGTGGCCACAGAAAGCACAAAGAAAAGTTTGTTTCCCTAATCTGTTGATGTAACGTCAACGCGAGCTCCAGAGATAAACACAGACAGACGGTGCTGACAAAGCAAATATAGCTGGCAGGATGCACTCTTTTCCCTGCATGCAGATTGTCATCCAAAGAAACCACATATTTTTAGATCATCTGCTAACCAAATCAAAGCACCTATTTGAATTCCTCCAAGCCTGTCATGTTTGCTTGTCACTGCTGTGCTGTTGGACGATTTTATTTTTTATAAATAGATCACAGACTAGTCACTAGCTCGTTTAGCTGTACTCCACACAAATACTTAGTAGCTATGCAGATAATGAACTGGAAACGGATTGCCATAAGTATAATGGCCAAGAGTAATGGCCTAGAATCTAAGCCCTGAATGCATGCTCTGTTTTGTGACTAATATCACAGCGTATAACTTATTCATTGAAACTTGATAAAAAACAAGTTTGGACATAGTGGAATGTTTTGAGCACTGGACCTCCTAGCGCAGTGGTTTTCAACCAGTGGTCTAGGTGGTCCCCATAATGATGGAAAGTTGTTTAACCAGATGTAACTCTTTGAGAGTGTAAAAATGAAACCAAAAGGGCCCTCAAATATTCATCATATGAATTAGCCCAAGTCTATACAGCGAGAAAATGTAGAAGATTAATGGTCATTGTCGTAAGGTGGCGACTACTACCCCGCAGGGTGACGTAACAGCATGGTGGTGATCCGTCTGTCTGAGCACGGGTTTGTCTGTCCATGCGCCTGTTACACTGACGTAACAGTTGCCTGCAGGGGTGATTGAAACATAGTCACCACCAGTTACATCATCCTGCGGGTGACGTAACAGTCCTCACCTTGACCCAAGACGGTGGAGACATGTGCCCCAAAGGGGCACAGCTCTAGTTTTGGTCTGCATTTGCCTGTTTTGTTTCCCCAAATCCAGCCTGAAATGATCTACAAAAGCAAAATAAATCTTTAGTTTTTGGGTCTGTGGGACTAAAATGTCCTCAATGGTGGTATGTGGCTCAAATGCTGAATAAATAGTGGGGCCCCCCATGGTATCAAAAAGGTTGATATATGCTGAATATATGCTACACTAACTGGTGACCGCCTGGGAACTGAAGATCAATCCTTCCTTTCTATGTGTTGAAGGTGTCCTGAAACATGTCAGCCCCACTGCCCCCCATGAACCATCTGGAGAATTAAGCCATCAGCTGCTGGGTGAGGCTGGAAAAAACTGAATTTCCTCCACAGGATAAACCTGTTCTCCTGTCTGTTCGGGGGAACATACAGGGGAACAGAATTGTTTTTTTTCCACGATTAATCAAACAGGATTCTCAGTTATACAAATTAGGCCCTACATTATCTTGAATATTTAAAGGGGAATTACACCCATTTTCAACATTTTTTTGAGAGCGTACAAGTGCAACCAAATGAACCCTAACGGGTTCAACGGGTGCAACCAAATGAACCCTAACAGGTTCAAATGAATCCTAACGGGTTCAATTGGTTCCATTTGTACGCTCTCAGAAAAACGTGTCTAAAGAAATCCATTAACATTTTTTTTTTTATCATGTCCACACAATATCTCAAAGGTACATCAATAATAGACATAGTAAAATGTTAGGGAAAATGGGTGGACTTCCCTTTAATACATTTTTTTCAATCAATCAATCAATCAATCAATCAATCAATCAATCAATCAATCAATCAATCAATCAATCAATCAATCAATCAATCTTTCTTTCTTCCACACTGCCTGTCTTACACTGCCTCACCTGTCTTTGACCCCCTCTTTCTCGCGCACGCGCGCGCGCACACACAGACGCACGCTCACGTCACACACACACACACAGTTTTTGAATCGGGTCCCTGCCACCGTGTGACGTCACGGACTTTCACTCGCTCGCTGTGCAGTGCTCTCTGGCTGCGCTGCGCTGAGTGGAGCTGCTGCTGTGTCTGAGTCTGAGTCCCCCGTGGAACAAAGTGCTGTCCGCCGCCTGCCTGCCCGCCAGGATCTGACTGCCGGAGCAGGAGAAAAGACCGAGAAAACACCCGAGAGAAAGAATGGGGCACCTCAACTCACCACAACAACCACGGGAATAAATCACCAAGAACACAAGAAAGGACGGGAAAGAAGGGAAAGAGAGGAGACCGGGAGGCGGAGAGGAGGGAGAAAGCCTACAAAGTTGCGGCCGGCGGGGGGAAAAAGAAGCACAACTTTGTGGGGAAACTATTGGGGGGTTTTAAAGAACGCCGACGCGACTTCAAACAAACATGGATACGTTGTTACTGTTTCTGGGACTGGCGTTGGTGCTTTCGCCGATCGGGAGCGTCTCCGGACAGATACCGACAGGTAAGAAAGAAACACTGTTTACCAGTACGCGGAAGGAAGGAAAGAAAGGAATAAAGAAAATAGTTTAAAAAGATCGGACAACGATCGAGCAGTTTGTGCGAGTGTGTGTGCACGTTAAACATTGTGTGGAACATGTTATGTTGCACAAAAGTTGAAAGCGCCGTGTGGTTTCTGCCCCGACGTGTAGGCTATCCCAGGTGAAGCGCTGCCGCTGTGGCACTACACGGCGCTGGAGAAAAGTAAAGAAAAAAAGTTTAACCTTTGGTTGTTTAAATGGCGATAAAATGAAGTAGTTTACTGTTTTCACAGGGATCTGGACAAATTATTTGCAGGCAAAGACAGGTTACCTTGGTGTGTGTGTGTGTGTGAGTGAGTCTAGAGGAGTGAGCGAGGGAGACTCGGAGAGTCCGAGAGAACTCATGAAGCGCTTTAGGTTGGAATTTAAATGTAGAGTCAAGTGCTTTCTTAAGCTGTAAATCCAGTTTTACATTCGAATAGGCCAGTGGTTTTCAACCTTTTTCATACCAGAGCCCACTATTTGTTCAGCATTTGAGCCACGGACCACCATTTGATGACATTTTAGCCCCGCAGGCCCCCAAACTAAAGATTTATTTTGCTTTTTCCACAATTCCAGGCTGCGAAACAAAACAGTAAAACATACACATAAAAATGACCATTGTTCTTCTGCATTTTCTAGTTGTGTATAGACTTGGGCTAATTCGGATGCTGAATAATTTAACTCTTGAGTGTGAAAATGAAACCAATTGGAGCTTATTTTTAAGCTCTCAAAGAGTTACAAATGGTTAACCAACTTCATCATTTAGCCTGGGGACCACCTGGAACCCTTTCAAGGACCACTGGTGGTCCCAGGACCACTGGTTGAAAACCACTGGAATAGCCTACGCGATAGGAAAGATATTAGTTTTTAGTCCAATTTTGTTTAACCGGTCTATAGGTGATTAATTACGACTCCGGTGACAGTTTTTAAACAGGAATATAAGAGACTACCGTGGCGTGTCGAGTTGACTAGACCTGGGGATCAGTAATTTAAAGCTTCGTAAAAGTAGCCTACAAGCATGTCACTACGCACTAAATTGCACAAAACAACAGCATTCTGTTTTTATGTGAACTGGCTTTTGAACCCTGCATTGCATTTCGCTGCACTGTAGTGTAGATAAAAAACGTTTAAACTGGTCTACGGACGGTGGTCTCTACAGCTCCGGAGTAAATTTAAGTTCGGATGTTTCATTTATTAGTATAGCGACGCACAGACACGGATCGCTTCGCTTTTTTTTTTTTTTTTTTTTTACCTGTTACCATCACCTTTTCAGCAGCATTTAAGCCTATAAGTCAAAATGTTAAGCTGAAGCAACTTAATTCATTCATGATCAATTGCTCATCATCACCATACAAAAAGATGTAACCCACGGTGTTCGCCTGTTTCGTGAGGAACTTCGCACAGCAGTAAAGCGCACCCCGCTGCTGTCAGCGAACGCACTCACTGTGGCGGTAGCCTATAGTTTGCTGCTGTGGACACCTACAGTATACTGATTATTCAGAACCTTTTTGAAACATAACTTTATATACAGTTCCCCGACGTATATGCAGGCTTACATTTCGCCAGAATGACGGGAGGTGAACATCCTCCCACTCACACTACTGCTGGCCACTTTAGGATCTGGAGCACTTCATGTGGCACATGCTGTAGGCTGTGCGCCCTCCGTCTATTTGACTAAAATGAACATCTCTTTGGAGTAGGCTAAAAGAAACGTGATTCTTCGCAATTTTAAAGATGTAGGCCTAGCCTACCTGTCTTGAATGTTTGCTGTTCAGTGCTTTACTTCCGCATTCAATATTATTCCCGAAAACTAAACTAAACTAACTAAAACACAACACTCAACATCAAATGGTAGTTCGTGGATAAAATGCAGAATAAATAGTGGTATGAAAAAGGTTGAAAACCACTGCACTAAATCACTCTCTCTCTCTCACACACACACACACACACACGCACGCACGCACGCACGCACACACACACACACACACACACGCACACGCACACACACAGAAGGGAGAGAGAGACATGAGGAAAGGAAGAAAGACTGACATACATAGCCAGAGATTGTGAGGAGACACAGAGCCTGTCTCTTATCTTCCTGACCTCAAACTCGCTGTAAAACTAATGTGACTTTATGGACAACCCAGAGACAGTGTTGTGCTTCAGCCCGTGAACCACACTACAGCATTCCCCTGACTGTCTGTGTGTATAAAGCCTACGTGTTGGGAATAATAAGCAAAAAAAAAACGCGCCATAAAACGATGCCACACTTTGGTCCTCCTGCGTTCATTGGCATAAAACTGTGGTTCGTTTTAATGACTTCAGTTTAATTACCCGGTCATTAATGACCAGTTTATTAGTGTGAGTTTTATGACCCTATATCCATACCCCTCCCCCCGTTTGTCCACTTGGTCCTCCTCTGGGGAGCAAATGCGTGGAATTCCTTTGAAACCCGCTCTGGGAATTTGAGAGGGTTGTTAATTTGCAAGTAAATACTAGGATGGTGTGCTTTAGTGCGCGAGGCAGGTCGTAGGGAAGGGAAAAATTGGCAGTGATTCAGAAAGTCCAAACATATAAACCAGTGATGTGCATAGATTAATTATATGCCTAAACTGCTTGCGATCCCATTTAAAAAGTCGATTAACTGTATATACATATATAGATGACTTCTTCAGGTTTGAGAACAGGTAGACTAACGTTTGTAGGCATGTCTTGGCCCTAACCTGGTGATTTACAATGGCAATAACATAGATAGGTACAGTACTGTACTGTATATATTGATTTTACATACTACCTCATCAGAGCTTAAAAGTGTCAAAGTATAAAAGGCCTTAAGAAGTTTATTAAGACTCGATTAGCCTACATCTGGCATTGTAGCCATGAGAAAAGGCTCCGTTGAGCCATTGAGCAGTGCCTTTGCTTGCCTTGCTGCTTTGTTATCAAAGCCAGTGTTATTTTTTTTCTCTCTGTTTTTGGTCCATGATCTTGTGTGTGTGTGTGCGCGCGCGCGGCTGTGCGTGCACGTTTGTGTGTGACACAGTTCATTCCCCCACTTTATGCTTTTACAAAGTCAATAAGCGGGTTTATGTTAATTTGGCTCCTTCATGTAAACCTCTCCTCTCTGATTGCGTATAGTGACACAGATTGCAGCTGTCTTTAATCTTAATGAAGTGAAATAATTGTCCTCCATTAGTGATCCAGACGAATTAGAAGCCTGTACTGCATTATAACATGACAACTCAGTTGGTGTAATTATAATTGTAAAAAAAAAAAATCTGTAAAGAGTGAGAGTGTGTGTGTGTGTGAGAGAGAGAGGGAGGGAGAGAGAGAGGAAGAAATTACATTAAAACTAAGTTGGTTTAATTAAATATATTTCCTGGCTACATTTGGTGGATTAAATTAAATATCTTGTCATGTTGTTTCGCTGATGAAACGGGTGCAGCAGCGTTGGCTTATGGATGTGCACATTTCAGGGCTATCACAAGGGACTGAAAATGGCAGGAGGGAGGGTGGGAGCGTGTGTGCGTGCATGTGTGACTGTGTGTCTGAGTGTGTATTTGTGTGTGTGCTCACGCACATGTTATAGTTTTTTGTGTGTGTGTGTTCTTCCATCTATCTCAACCCATTTGCTTGTGCATCAGATGCTTTCAGAGTCCATTGACAGACACAATCACATGTAATGATTTGGTATCCTACATCACCACCTTCATGTGTCCCCTTTTGGAAAAAATATATTTTTCTTCCAATCTACATTTTAGGTGCCACCATCGTGTGATTTTGAATCACTGGAATTGGACATTAGGTGACATTTCCTTTCTAATAAATAGACATGTATAGCCTTTGGAGGAAAATGTGTAAGATGTTTTTCCTGACATTTACTTCTTTATTCAAATCAAAGGCTGCTTCATTCATTATACCTGTTCTATACACATATCTGTAAAAGAAATCTGGTCCTTTGAAAATACTGTCTTCTTTTCTCTGCTGGTGCCTTATTAGTGTTTGTGTGTGTGTGTGTGTGTGTGTGGGGGGGGGGGGGGTGGGGGGGGTGGGGGGGGATTAATCTGGGCATGAGCATTCATCTGTTCAACCCTCATTAGACTGTGTATGCTACCTTGTGTTTGAAATGTACCTCTGTCCTCCAGCCACTTATTTACCTCTTTAGACAGAACAAGACATGGAGCGGAGAACAAGAGAGAAACTGCCAGAGACGGAACAAGATAAAAAAAACACTGCTAGCAACAGGCCCCTAGAGCTTGTTCTGCTCTTTACACACAAGTACTAAAATAGGAAGAAAGAAAAACATTATAATGGAAATTGGAAAATGAGTTGTCTATGTGTGGCGAAAAGTCAAAGCAGGGTTACCAAAATCGGTAGCCTTCCCTTCATCCTACCATCTGGCTATTGGAATATAAGAGAAATACAGTGCGCAACATTACATTTTGACCTGAGGATGATGGCCTGGGTTTCAGCCTGATTCGTTGGTTCATTCCCTAATCTGTTTTGTCACTTCGCTAGTACTAACCTTACATCACCAGGCTTCCCACCTTCGGAGGAAAGCCTGGTCCCTGGTCCGTGTTTCAATATCAGTGTGCGAACCGGACTGCAGTGGATGTTAATTTACATTATGTTCTTGAAGTCCTGTTTTGTAGTCATTAGGTAGGAAACAAATCGTTGACTACGCGAGCATGATATAATTTACCACCCGCTCCAGAGAATAACCTCGAAATGGAACGCTAGCGCCCACTCAGGCTTCTTCACTTCTCATTCTTTCCAGCCTCCTGAAAGCCTCCTGTTTGACTACAATTTCATAACATCACCTGTTGTCACGTAGCCACATAGTTGTTGATACATCATCAGCCAAGGCCACTGTTCAAGCTTAACTCACTGTTTATAACGGATCATACATCCTACATGTGGACACATCATCCTACATCTGACACATCAACTCCTCTCATTTAGTGCTACAAAACACAGACACATGCTACAAACACTGGCTCAAACAGACCTAGTACACACAAAGTTCTGCATAGGAGGGGTGTGCCGGTTCGAGACTGGAGTGTAAAACCTACAGTCAAACGTAAGCACTAATCATCATCAAAATCATCATATGCATTGCAGGTCAACAGCATTGGGCCACGGTGTGCATTAATACCACATCAAACTTTTTTTTCCCCAAGTGGAACCACAGATCCATCAGAAGCCATAGGTCGTTTTCACCCTTTTACATGTCCCGCCTACCTGTCCAGACAGAGTAGTGACTAGCAAGTGATCACAGAACGCAGCGAATCACCCTCGAACCCAGACTACGAAGAAACCACACAATGGTTCACCTTAAAAAACGTTTTGTCCCTATTCGACCCTTGAGTGTGGTTTGGGGCGGGCTTTAGAGTCTTGCGTTTTAGCTTTACTTAAAGCAAAACTGGAGAGAGATGAGGAAGAGACATGTGACAAAGATCACACTTTTCTTTTTTAACAGCTGGCCTATGACATGCAACCTTTTTTTCTTCTTTGTTAAATAGTTTTTATTGACTGGGTCTGGGTCAAGCTGCATAGATGATAATGATGATAAACAGGGATGGTGATGCAGATCACCAAAATCGGCACAACATCCCTTAGATTCGAAGTAAGTATATTGAGCCAAGGGCTCCATTTTCGTTACCATCTAAACCCCTTATGATTTTTTTTTTTTACTATTTTGAAACTTTTCGGAATAGTTGAACTTATAGTTCAACATGCCAATCATTGACACACTGTGAGCTTGTAGACTGGCCAAAATGTTGTTTTTTAATAGTTTAAAAAGGCAAAGAAGTTAAGGGATAAGGGGTTTCGCGGTGACGAAAATGGAGCCCCATGTATGCATCACCTGTACGTATCTCTTCAGCTTCACAGCTGTTGTAAAAGAGACGACTTGAAACCTGCCACTGCTTTGCTTTATGCACTGCACACTACAACATGGACAGGCATGCACATTGCACATCCCACACGCTGGCCTCTAATGGCTGATTAAGTAATCAACGCTTCCAACTGATTAATTACATTACACAGGCACAAACACATGCATGCACGCACACACACACACACACACACACACACACACACACACACACACACACACACACACACACACACACACACACACACACACACACACGCACACACGCACACACACACGCACACACACAGTCTTCTGTCATACGCAGAAACACACAGATGTGAGTAGCCTAAGTACCAGCTGTGTAATCCAAAGGCCAGTCACATTGAGGTGATAATGATATACTAATGGAGAAATTGGCTGTTGTGAATGTGTGTGTGTGTTTGAGTGGGAGATGATGCCGTTTCCATTTACTGAGGCTTAAATATCACCACAATGACCCTTGTTAGAGAAGATATTAATGATAGGTATATGGGCTTAGGGTTCAAGATTAGTGCAGAGGTTAAGGGGAGACGGTAGACACACAGTAATGAGGGTTGTGGGGGAAAATAGGTGAATTGTCCTTATAATTAAGAGGTGCGTGTGTGTGTGTGCGCGTGTGGGTTGCGTGAGAGATCGAGCGACAGTATTTGTCCCTGAGTGTGATTTAGCTAATTGTGGGTGCTGATTCCTTTTTGTTTGATCTTCTGGCATTGATTTGTGCATGTTTCCACTTAAAGAGATTTGCAAACAAAGCCAGTGTGTTATGTATGATTTATGTTGCAATATTTTGTCCCGTATTTCAAGTTACAAACAATCAATCATTTTCATAAAACTTCTCCCAGTGTGCAAATGATGAAACAGTGATTGAATGCTATATACTTTGAACAATTTGGGCCAACCAAAATGGTGTGGCATATTTTAATCACAGCCAAGTTTTAGACATTACTTGTTGTTGGGAATGGGATGTTATAAAGTGTGTGTGTGCGTGCGTGTTCTATATCCAATCTAATACTGTGTTGTTATTCTCTGTTGCTTCTACTGGACCCAGCTCACATGGGACGCTCAGAGAAGGGTGAGTTACGATTGGCCAGCCACGAGCTGAGCTTTATCATCCGTCATTATCATCGTCATCGCCAGCACCACCATCATAACGATCGCCACTGTTCCGAAGCCTTCGCCCTATTTGTTGCTTTGTTTTGTACTCTAGAGACAACCCATCTAACAAGGTCCATTCGTAACCCTCCATCCCTCCTTCACCCCATGCTTTAGTAGAGATTTCATCAACGCCCGCTTGCTCAGTGATCCCCCACCATCTAACATAAACATAGCATTAACATAGCAATAGCCTGGCTTTTTTAGAGAAGTTAGATTTTAGAGAAGATCATGGCTGACATTCCCTATAGGCCTACAGTGAGTTTTCCTTTAATGTCACAAATCTCTTTGTTGGTAGCCTACTCTTTGATGTAAAGGAGATTTGTTGTTGGTAATTTGAGCACTCAGGTGGCATCTATAATTATATGGTGCCTTAGGGAAACCTTTGGTTCAGTAACATTAGTTGACACAGACACTCTTCAGGCTATTTTGTGTTTTCTGTCAGGCATTCGTTGTCTCTGCATGTCTCCATCTGTCATAATCTGTCTCCTTGTGCACTTCCACAACTGTCTGGAAGTTTGAAGTCTACAGGTGTTCTTTGTTCAATTGATCCATTTCTTTATTAAATGAATCTCTTCTCTTCTCTTCTCTTCTCTTCTCTTCTCTTCTCTTCTCTTCTCTTCTCTTCTCTTCTCTTCTCTTCTCTTCTCTTCTCTTCTCTTCTCTTCTCTTCTCTTCTCTTCTCTTCTCTTCTCTTCTCTTCTCTTCTCTTCTCTTCTCTTCTCCAAAATGTTTAAAAAAGACAAAGTAGCTTGGGGATTAAGAATGGCTGAAATGCTGTTCATTGTGAAAGTGACTGGTTTACTGTACATCTTGCACAATACATGATCACAGACAGCAGTAGTGTTTGCCCTGAAAAATGTCAATGCAAACGCTAAGGTATGCCTATAAGCAAAATCTAAGCTCACTCAAATCAAGGCAAAGATCTAAGTTCAGTTGACAATATTGCATATTTCAAGGCCCAACTGAGTTTTGTTAATTCATCCTTTATCGGTGAAAGCTGACTTCATCTTCCAGCCGTTTGCCATTTTAGTTTTTTTTACAGCCCTCTGCAGGAGTCTATCCATCTACATGGATGTGTCTGGCTGACCAGGTGAAGCCTGAGATCCACACTGGGGCCACACCATTACCTCCCAAGATCCACGAGATTAGACTTCCCTCCCCCTATAATGACATTACTTTTCCTTCACTTTTGATGATGAAGCTAATAAACTGGAATATATTGTTAAAGGGGAACTCCACCCATTTTCAACATTTTAATGTGTCATTGATGCACCTTTGAGGTGTTGGGCGGACATGATAAAAAGTCCCCCCCAATTCTGTATTTCCTAAAAATGGAGGTATGAAAAAATCATTAACATGGTGAAATACATCTGATGACATCATCAAGATGTATTTCACCATGTTAATGATTTTTCTTTCAGACCCCCTTTTTCCTAAGAGGGTACAAATGGAACCAAATGGACCCATTAGGGTCCATTTGGTTCACATTTGTATCCTCTTAGGAAAAAATTGAAAATGGGTTGAATTCCCCTTTAAGCTATATTGTTAAGCGCTGGGCGACAAAGTGATTTCAGCTGTGCTTCTATAACTACAGTTATGTACTTTTTTGTTTGTTCAAAAGGAGAGATAAATTGTCTAGGAAATGGTTTCTGTACCTTTTCCACTTGAGGTAGGGGATTTTAGGCCGCATATTGAATAGGTCTGACAGCCAGTCTGTGTTTGCGCGGAGGCTAGGTATACGAGGCTGCATGTTTCGCCTGAGCTTTCAGGTACACTAGGCATGTTAACATGGCCACAAGGCATCTGTGCCGCGCGTCTGTGTAGACGTAGGGCTATTTGGGCTGCAGCTGAAGTGATTTCCATTAGTCCAGTTAAGAAGACATCTGTCACGACACACGCACACACACACACACACACACACACACCACACACACACACACACACACACACACACACACGCACACACACACACACACACACACACACACACACACACCCATTGGCAATGTATGTGTGGTGGATTAACTCTCCATTTCAGATCTCTGTTTGTTAGCATCATATTAAACCCCCACAGGCCACAGTCCCCCTTGTATACCAACCAGACCCGATATCACAAAAACAGGGATGGGATTGAGGTTGTAGAGCAGTGGTTTTCAACCTTTTTGACCACCATTTATTCAGCATTTGAGCCACGGACCACCATTTTGGGGACATTTTAGCCCTACCTAGACCCCCCCAACCTTTTTTTACCCAAGATTACTTTTCAGCAGCCAACTCCTCCGGGATCTACCAGTCCAATATCAACATTTCAAACCACACGCATCGTTGCCAGCCTACAGTAACTTCACAACAACACAACACTACTTTGTTTTACCACTTTACTTTATGTCCATATAAGCATAAAGTACAACAGACTTGTCATAAATAGGCCTACAACAGTACAACATAAGTACATGAGACATGGACAAACACTGCCATTGCAAATGCATCACACACACAGACGAAAATCGCTCTTTTTTCTTTTCCATCCCATTTTTTTTCTTTCCCCCCACATCTCCCGAGATCTACTTGTGATCAGGCCGAGATCTACCAGTAGATCCCGATCTACTGGTTGGGCTCCCCTGGGGACATTTTAGCCCTACAGACCCCCCCAAACTAAAGATTTATTTTGCTTCCGTCCATGACCATTAATCTTCTAGTTGTGTAGACTTGTGTATCCACATGATGAATGTTTTAACTCTTGAGAGCGTAAAAATGAAACCAAATGGACCCGCAAGGGTCCATTTGGTTTCATTTTTACGTTCTCAAGAGTTACATCTGGTTAAACAACTTAAGCTGCGGACCACCTGGAACCCTCTCAAGGACCACTGGTGGTCCCCGGACCACCTTTTGAAAACCCCTGTTGTAGAGCATATTCCCAAATTTGTTTCAATCGAGGATTCCTTCTATGAAGATTTTATTTTATTTTCATTTTTTTTAACTATTTATTTTCATTTTATAGAAATGTAAAATAGCTATGGTTTTCAGAGAAGTGGTTGTCGATCTTCTCCTTTTTTAAGCTGATTTCAGTTGGAGGGGAAAAGGGCAAGCTTTCTAGATACATAAACCGATAAACACCCCGTGTGTGTGTGTCTGTGTGTGTGCACATGTGTGTGCCCGTGGTACGCGCACATACACAACCATCTAAGCCCTGCATATGCAGAGCTTAGAGACAGATGAGCAGTAGTCCATTAAGATTATCATCTCATTCCCCACCACCATACATCTTTGCTGACGATACAGATATAGATGAATGTGTCTATATCTGTGTGAACGGAGAATTAATCTCGTCAGATATATTCTCCAGCTGTTTTTTTTCCCCCCACTCCAAGTGATGTCACACAAGGTGTTATCTGTCTGTTCGAAGGTTCCTGCTATGATTACCATCTATGCAGTGATGGGCAGTAGCTTGTTACAAGTAGCTAAGCTACATAGCTTATAACTACATTTTCCCGTAACTTGTAGTGTAGCTTACTACATTTGTTCGGGGAATAGCTTGTAGTGAAGCTACACTACTTGTTTCGAGTAGCTTGTAGTGAAGCTACACTACTTATATTGAGTAACAAGGATTGTAGCTTACTACATTTTCGCACACACATTTTCAAATGTCAATTTTTAATGGGTAGAAAACCTCAAATATACATTCCTCCAATATACATAATACACATTTATTGATATTATTTTATTATTATGATTATTATATAGAAAGTTGTACATTAAGTTGAGATTTTTTTTATATTTTTATATATGTAGCAAGCTACATCAAGCTATTTTTGTCGTGTAGCTTGTAGTGTATCTTGCTACAATTTTTTTTTTTTTTTTAGGGATAGCTTGTAGTGTAGCTTAGCTACATTTCTTCGAGAGTAACAAGTAGTGTAGCTTACTACATTTTCCCAGTAACTTGCCCATCACTGCATCTATGGTAGATGGTTGTGAACAGACTGAAAGGCTGCCACACCCACAGTAAGTGTGGGTGTGGTAGTCTCTGAAAGGACCACAGTGGAAGCAAGTCCCCAGGACATTCTTAGTTGGTGTTACTGCACTTCTGTGCTCTTTACGCATTTGACACAAAGGGGGCATTCCTCCACGCCACGCAATATCACACAAAATCGGCAATGGCCACTTCTGTGAGGTTCATGGAACTGCTACTCACATGAATGGGCTGCATCAAAGGGAGATTCCACCCATTTTCAACTTTTTACTATGTCATTAATATACCTTTAGAGCTGTAGTGTGGACATAATAAAAAGCCCCCCCCCCCCCCCTTTCTGTGTTTACTAGAAATGGAGGTCTGGAGAAAAAATCATTAACATGGTGAAACACAACTTGATGACATCATCAAGTTGTGTTTCATCATGTAGTAGATTTTTCTTTTAATAGATTCTTTTTCTTTTATTTGTACACTCTCAGGACAATGTTGAAAATGGGTGGAATCCCCCTTTAACACCCCAGTCTAACCTAGATGGCAAAGAAAGTAGCATTGCTGTTAAACATTAGTTTTAGGCATAGTTGTATGCACACACTGGCCACTGTGAGTGAGTCGCAGTGCCAAACCATGCAACAGTGTTTGAGTTATGTACTGGCATAGCATTGTAAATATTACAGGCGGTTTAGACTATAAGTATAGTTTTCCATCATTATTGACAAGAATGTTTCTACTTCAATTAATATAACGTCTATCGCTAATGGCTTGCATCAAGAGTTTCAATGACTTGCATCATCATTTAGCATGCGCCATAATATGTCATAATGTGTCAACTAGAGCATCTCAAAATGAATGGAAAACACATCATTTTTTAAATCTTAGAATGAAACATCAAAGGGAACATTTGTAATGTTCCGTTTCAAGTATCACAAACAAACACTTGCCTCAGGTTACAAATGTATTTCATAATATTATGGTTGCATATGCTTAACCCGTGTTGAACATGGGATGCCAAAATTAAGCATAACATAATTTCAAGTGGGATTATATCATGTAAGCAATAAGATAGCAGTCTAACCAAGTGCACTCTGGCCTTGCATTTGACTCTCGCAAATGAAGAACCTGTCTTTGCAGATTGGTGACCGCATGCATTTAGGGAATTCTAAAAATGGCGCGTGAATGGGGTCCGTAGGTACAAGGGTCATGGAATTTACTATGCATGAAACCCCATGCACACCGGCCACCTGTTTTCTTTCTCTCTGCCAGCATTGCTTTCTCGTGTTACTGGTGTCCACCGCATGTCCGGTACAGCTGAGTCAGACATTTGCGTTCTCACATAAAAAAGCCTTCCGGATAATGTCTAAGATAAGTTCAGGATTAAACCCAATTCATACTTGGGGCGCACTTGTGAAAGTAACCGATAGTTCTTATGTTTTGATGTGTGGCAATGGCGTGCAACGTAGTGAAACCCAAGTAGTGTAATGTGTGAAAGCAGTGTCTGAAGCCTGTCTAGTCAGTAGTGTCTACGGCCTCCTACAGAGTATATTCACATGCATGATTTTCCCACCGAGGACAGACCCCACTCATCTAGACTGAGTGACCAAACGTTTGAGCAGCATGGAGCCTTGGAGTTTGGAAGCACTTGTTGTACATGACCCAACAGTCCTGCATACCACCTGTTTCTATACGTCACATAATGCATGGGGCAGCAGGACGTTGCGTTATAGAAAACAGGCACTTCCAGGCTCGTTTCTGTGGCGATTTTCTTTTTTTATGAAACAAAAACTTTGCAGCTAGAGGGTAATTCAAGCTTCCCGTACAACTGCAATGTTAGTGAGTTTAGCGTTGCTTAATGCAATCAGATATCAAAACAGAAAATGTTTTGATATATGGGCTGTCAAGGCCAGAAAGTCGTTTTTTGCCACTCAGTGGGCGTTCCCGCATAACTCACTGGTACGGTGATGTCACCCTCTATATTTTAGCTTTGCCTATTCTTCTGAAAACATCAAGAAGACATAAGATTGTCTTCTTGATGTTTTCATGTTTTACATCTCCAGATCGGTATAAAGAAAAAGTCCAAACATTGCAGTCATTTTCCATCGGTCTGTGGCCTTTATTGTTGAGGCCCCTGGTATCAGATGAGCTTTGTGCCGTTTGACTCTTAATCTTTTTCTGTTGATGTTTGCAACACTCTGCCGTGGTGATACTTAGCAGACTCCACTATGTCTAGTGGAGCGGAGAGAGAAATCAGCCGGTTCAGTCAAACAAGCGCCCTCCTCTCTCTCTCTCTCTCTCCCTGCTCTCCGCCACTGCTGCTCTCCCACCACACACTACTAAAGTATAACGCTGCCCTGGGGCGGATGTAACATTTCCCAACTGGGGGGGCAGTAGTGTTTCAAATACTTTTAGATACAAGCACTGAAATATCTCGGGTTGTTTTGCATGCCATCATGTTTGGCGGGGCAGACTGGGCATTGCCCCACCCCCCCATGCCCATGCCTAGATCCGCCCCTGACGCTGCCCGCCTCTCCTAAGAGTTACTTTACCTCGCTGCAGCCCCCTTCCCTCCTTTCCTCCCCCACTGCTCTTCTCCGTCTCCTTGGAATTTATGGCCCACTAACCTAAACAAAGAAACACAACATTGATCAAACCCCACCCTCCCCCTCTTCTCATGTACCCCCCACCCACCCCCTCCTCCTCCACCTCTCCTGTTCCTCCCTCTCTTTCTTTTTCTTCTTCTTCTTCACATAATCTGCCTCTCCTCTCCTCTCCCCTCCTCTCCCCTCCTCCACCGTTCCTTCCTCGCTTTCGACCTTCCAAGAGGAACCGTGACAAAACCGAAGTGGTGGTTTCATGTTGTTCATGAATCTTCTCTTCTAAGAACTCCGTTGTCTGAGAGGAAGGAATGAAAAGACGCGATGGAGTCGGCGACGCACAGAAACGTCTCTCACTTATAGGGTTTGATTCACTGTTTTAGCCAGTCATCTACTGCAGTGGTTTTCAACCTTTTTTTTATATAGCAAACTCTCAATGTCATATTGCAGGGGTTTTCAACCAGTCCGGGGACCACCAGTGGTCCTTGAGAGGGTTTCAGGTGGTCCTCAGCTAAGTTGGTTAACCAGATGTAACTCTTGAGAACGTAAAAATGAAACCAAATGGACCCTTGCGGGTCCATTTGGTTTCATTTTTACACTCTCAAGAGTTAAAATATTCATCATCTGAATTAGCCATTTTGGAATGTATGCTTTGCTTGTTTTGTTTCCCAAATCCAGTCTGGAATTGTGGACACAAAAGCAAAATAACTCTTTATATTTGGGGTCTGTGGGGCTAAAATATCCTCAAATGGTGGTCCGTGGCTCAAATCTTGAATAAATGGTGGGCCCTGGGATGAAAAAGGTTGAGAACCCCTGTCATATTGCAACACTGATGTTGCTAGCTTAATTCGGATTCAGATTCTTTTTTTGATTTGAACCTGCACCACAAATGTTATCTTTAATTCAACAGGTTGGCTCAACCTGAGCAAATTCTTTTCTATGAATTCGATGGTATTCTCACTCCTGAATCCTCCCTGCTTCTCCTTGATCCCAGCCAAGGTCTCTCAATCTGATTCCATCTCTGGAATGCTTTTGTTAGGTTTTCCTTTCTCCTCTGTTTTCAGTTCAGTTGAGTCAACTTGACTATGAATCACAGCACACACACACACACACACGCACGCACGCGCGCACACACACACTCTAAATTAATTTTGTGTGCCGCCATTGGGCCGAAAGTAAATAAAGGTGTGTTTGTGTGTGTGTCTCTCTCTCTCTCTCTCTCTCTCTCTCTCTCTCTCTCTCTCTCTCCTGTGAGCCAGGAGAGCTGTCTTGTTGGACTAACAGTTAACAGATACAGTGCTACCTCTACATGACACAACTTGTCTCTTATACTCAGCTTCTCTTCACACACACACACACACACACACACACACACACACACACACACACACACACACACACACACACACACACACACACACACACACACACACACACACACACACACTACCCAGACAAATCCATACATGACACTGCCGTGACTCACTGGGTCATCTTGTCTGAGAAGTTTATTGCTTGCAAACAAGGTGAACTACAAAATCTGAGGTTATAAAACGTGTGTTTTTACGCACGTGTGTGTGTGTGTGTGTGTGTGTGTGTGTGTGTGTGTGTGTGTGTGTGTGTGTGTGTGTGTGTGTGTGTTTGTTGCTGACAATTGCTGATTGTGTTTTTAATTTCTGGATTTCTGGAAGTGGAAAATGTGGGTGGGGTAATTGACTCAACGGTTTTGTCAAAGTGCCATTGAGCTGTTCAGAGCAGATCTGCTCAGCATCCAGCAGTAGAAAATTGGTTGGAATTTTCATAGCCGTATGAATGGAGAGAGAGGGAGGGAGAGAGCGAGAGCGAGCATGTTCGTAAAAGAGCATGGAAAAAAAATCTGTGGTCAAATGGGTTAAAAAAGCCATGAACTGTATCGGCCTGTTCATGTCATGTGCTTTCTTTCGCACACACACTACCTACCAGGCCACACCAGGCTGAGAGAGAGAGAGTGAGTGAGAGAGTGCTGGGTGGGCAAATCTGTGTGCTTTAGAAGCTATGGGTGCTTTACTCCATGTATAACACACACACACACAGAGAGAGAGAGAGCGCGCCAGACATGTGGTTTGGGTTAGCCGCATTTTGCCTCTCGCTGGCCTCAAGCTAACCACTTGTACTTTACCACGGTCAAGTACATGTGTGTTAGTGTGTTCAGCAAGTCCCTCTGTATATTTTGCTCATATAGAGTTTCCCAAGGAACAGCACACGAAGGTTAGCATGGTACTGGTACGGTACGAGACCCAGAGCGGGTAAAAGGAAGTGATATGGTAATGCTGAAGTCTGGAAATGAGTAAGGGAGAGATTACCACGAGATTAGGTGATCTGTTGTTTTTGCGGGTGAATAATATTATTGCGGTTGTCTGAACTCCATGAAACAGAATAATAGAATATATATAATAAATGTAGTCATTGTCTATTGTGTGGTTAAGACCTGTTATCAATATAGCTTTGATAAAGCAGGTAGCGGTAATCAATATTTATAAGACAATCCTAGGGCCAGCTTCACATATTGCTTGTTTCATTTTGTCCCTGAGAGGATTCCAGGTGGTCCCCAGGCTAAATGATGGAAAGTTGGTTAACCAACCTCTTGAGAGTGTAAAAACGATACCAAATGGACCCGCAAGGGTCCATTTGGTTTCGTTTTTACACTCTCAAGAGTGGTTTCATTTTTACATCATCATCATCTAGAGGATTAATGGTCATTTTGGTCTGTTTTGTTTCCCCAAATCCAGCCTGGAATTGTGGACAAAAGCAAAATAAATCTTTAGCTTTGAGGTCTGTGGGTCTAAAATGTCCTCAAATGGTGGTCCGTGGCTCAAATGCCGAATACATTAGTGGGCCCTGGCACCAAAAAGGTTGAAAACCCATGGTATAATATGTTAATACGTTCATCATATCACTGCGTGATTTCACCTGGAAACGGGACAATGAAGGCAACCAGCATGGCGCAGACCCCAGCTCAAAACCTCTACCCATGTGTTGTTCAAATGGAATGTTAATATGATCATCATATTTTTGCATGATGTCACCTAGAAACAGGACAATAAAAGGCCCTCTGGAGCAACCAGCAGAGGCCTGAAAACCTCCCTACCTCCCATGTGTGCAAATGGCGTAGTTAGATTCTATGGTGATGTGTGCTTACAGCCTTGTCACTCAGGACATGAAAATAGTTTGGCTGTTAACACATTTAAGGAGTTGGTATGACCGTTGCTTGAATCACATAACAAGGGCTGAAATCGTTCCCACATGTTCACTTAATGTGAAGCTCAAGCGCACACACGATCGTAAGCCTTCCACAAGTGCGTCAGAATAGTTTTTTTTTTACGACGCAATCAAGCAGGACTTAAACTGGAGACTGAAGTCGTCTTTTAACGCGTCACAGGGCGGTGACAGACGGACTTTACCACCTTCGTGAGGATCATTTGCAACGCTTTGTGATAGCTTACCACCTTTTGGTCTGAACTGTTCATTTTGCGTGTTCGGCCACAACTTTCATTCACCATCAACTTCAGTCATCAACATTTTATGCCATATTACTTGTGCTGCTCCCTGTTTGTCACCATTGAGTTTGTAATTGTGCAGTATTACATCTAAATTGCAAGTGTTGGTATATGGGAAACTTCAGTTTTTGTTACTATGTCTTGGTAGAGTGATTTTAAACCATGTTTTATTATAAAGTTGGGCTTTGGAGCAGGGGCGGACCTTGGGCTTGGGCTTTGGAGCAGGCTTTGGAGCAGGGGCAAAACAACCCAATCTTGGGTTTTTTTGCATGCTATCATGTTTGGTGGGGCAGACTGGGCATTTAGTGGGGCATTGCCTCCCCATGCCCAATTGCCCATGCCTAGATCCACCCCTGCTCTGGAGCTATTTTGCGATACTTGTTGATTAAAACCATGGCCTTCTACAAACTTCCAAAAAGAGACATTGAGCTTAAATAATGACATGGGGATGCAATGATTTCTCAATTAAACGTAAATGTCAAGGACCCCTCAATTCGATATGTAATATCAATTTGGGGTTTCTTGACACGAAAATGTTTGAAACCCATTACAGTAGACTGAAATGTAATGATTATTATTTCCAGCGATGCCTGTGGCAGGTTGATGTGCGTTTCTACATAGAACGTTTTCCTGCCTGCCACTTTCCTGCATGTAGAAACATCATTTTGTATAATTTGAATTCATGAACAATTCATCACATTGTTATTGGGGTAGATAACAGAATAATATATAATGGCTCTATGACAGGGGTTTTCAACCTTTTTCAAACCAGGGCCCACCATTAACTCAGCATTTGCGCCACGGACCACCATTTGAGGACACGTGCGGACCCCAAAACTAAAGATTTCTTTTGCTTTTGTCCACAATTCCAGGCTGGATTTTGGAAACAAAACAGGCAAAACATACAGATCAAAATGACCACTAATATTTAAGTGTAGACTTGGGCTAATTAAGATGATGAATATTTTAACTCTTGAGAGCGGATCCATTTGGTTTCATTTTTATGTTCTCAAGAGTTAGATCTGGTTAACCAACTTAGCTAGGGATCACTGGAACCCTCTCAGGGACCACTGGTGGTGCCCGGACCACCTGTTGAAAACCCCTGCTCTATGATAACTAAAAACTAGTATGTTGCGCATGGTGTGTCACACATAAGCCAATCTACAACTTAACTCAACTTAACTCTGCTCAGGACGTCCAACTGATCTTTAAAACATCTGCTAAGGTTTCTTATCAGAGGGATGGTATACAGATCTGCATCGGGATTCCACCGATGTAGTTCAAAGAAATGGTATTCCTGACTAAATTTCCCTTGTGGGATCAATTTATCAATCTCACTGTCTACCGAAAAGGTAACATTTTTGACCCGATTTTGAAGCTTTGGCACACGCTGTTACAGGCCCACGATAACAGTGAGACATTTTTCTTGCCATGGATTGACATACAGTCTATTGCCTCCCTAGAATACATGAATAATGGGAGTCCATGGTATGCTATAACCAGAGTAAAGAAACGAATTGGAGCCTGTACAGCATGCCGTGGCGCTATAAAACCCAATGTGGGAGAGCCAGCAGTTAGCTGTTTGAAGTGTGATAAGGGCCTACACAGGAACAGAGCGGGCTGACACAAAAACATTTCCAGCTGCACTTTCTCATTCCTTCGCTCCTCCATATCTACTGATAGACCATACATGAACACATGGAGGGGAAGGGCGGCTGCCAGGGGTGATAGCAGGGAGAAAGGGGAGCAGTGGGAGAGAGAGAGGGGGGGGAAAGATGCTGGGGAGAGGAGGGTCAGGCTGGGTTGATGCTATGTGCAACGCTCCGTTTTGTTTTCCGCGCTTCGCTCGAGGACATGTTAACACTGGTGGGATCTTGGGACCCCAAGGGGGTCCTTGAGGGGCTTCCAGGGGCTCCTCGGCTAAACGAGGAGCAATTTGAACACACCCCTTTTTATTTTAATCAGCTTTTGTTTGACACATTTGTCTGCACACATAATTAAGCTATGTAGGTTTTTTTTTCTTTGTAACCTATGTATTTGTAATCATGTTTACGCTGTCTTTCACTCATTCTGTCAATTGCGACACCATTGCGTATCAACCCCAACTTTTAAACCGCCGGATCATTGGCACAAAATAGGTGAATGTTTTGTAAATGGAACAATTTGAGGGCCCTTTGACAAAGGCATGAGAATGTTTGAGAACCATTATTCTATGAGAATATTTGTTAATGCCTTATGTGTC
>CM076983.1:42495328-42502828 GCA_039105355.1 Benthosema pterotum | reverse complement strand
AAAAAAGCACTAGATTTTCCGCCAGGAGTTTTTCCACTAATTTTGGCGCTATGGGGGGGTCTGGAAAAAAAGCTAAATATAGCGACAAATGCGCCAAGTTGGCAACACTGCGAGGGCTGCATCTGTCTACGGCACACAGGAAATCACACAGATTTTACCCCCTCCTCCAAAAGTTCTCTTTCAACACGACATGAAAGCCCAGTGTTTTTCCTTATGTGCATTGTAAACACACTGAGTTCATTTAGGGGGATTTTGCGCGTCGTGGGCTAGGCTAGTCATTAAGCAAATGAAAGCCCAAGTTGGCTGGAACACTGTAGTAAATATCTCCAGGTATAATTACGAGGTAAATTAGATTACCCACAGATTGTGCTCGACGGCGCTGCGGCGTGCCAACATGAACTGGAAATGGTATTTATCTATCAAATAGCTTAGTTTATTTCTTAGGTGAAACATGTTTGTTGGAACCTTTTCAATAATTTATAATATGTTAATTAATGAATCTATATTAAGCAGTGCGTCAGTGGTCATCCAGCCACATCCACAGCTCATGACAAGCCTGATTAAATCCAGTCTGTTCACCAAGATTTTCACATTTCAAAGCATAAAGCTCTACATGTATTGCGGCCATGCACATGTTTATGAAACTATACATCATTACTGTGTGATTTGAGAATTTAGATATTTTTTTCCACCCCCCAACCATTCAGAACTGTTCAACTGCTTACCAGGACAATTCAGGGAAGCTATATGTCTGTGTGTGTGAGAGAGAGAGTGTGTCTCTGTCCATCTGGTGCGACCCCCTGTTAAACTCCTCCAGCACTAATGCACATACGGAGGCATTCGCACGTGCACTCACTTTCTCTCACGCACACACGCCCACAGCGCGCGCGTGCGGCCGCACATGCATGCATACGAGGGAACAGCTGACGGCAAATGACCCCCATCTCCACCCCCACCGCCATCCACCCCTCCTCCTCCTCCTCCTCCTCCTCCTCCTCTCCTCCCCCAAGGCCTCGGGACTCATCCAGGTGTCCAGTTTGTTTCGGTTCTTCTTCCTTCTTTTTTCCCCCCTCCTCCTCCTTTCGTCTCCTCTCCTGTTGGCTTTTCGTCTGTCGCGTTCTCTTTTAGTTTAGCACAGGGGTTTTCAACCTTTTTGACACCAGGGACCACCATTTATTCAGCATTTGAGCCACGGACCACCATTTGATAACATTTTAGCCCCAAAGACCTAATACTAAAGAATTCTTTTGGTTTTGTTCACAATTCCAGGCTGGATTTTGCAAACAAAACAGTGTAGACTTCTTAATTACTGTAAATAGTGCTAATTCAGATGATGAATATTTTAACTCTTGAGAGTGTGAAAATGAAACCAAATGGACCCGCAAGGGTCCATTTGGTTTCATTTTTACATTCTCAAGAGTTAACCATCTTTCCATCATTTAGCCTGGGGACCACCTGGAACCCTCTCAAGGACCACTGGTGGTCACCGGACCACCTGTTGAAAACCCCTGGTTTAGTATATTGAGAAGTCATGGAATTGGGGATATAACACGGAGTCCAGATCTTATTTCCATTGTGGGCCTCTCTTGCACATGGCGAGTATACTGTACTCCTCGCATGACATGTGTAGTTTACAATGTGCAATGAATAAATAATATTAAGATGGCACACAAAACGGACTCTTTGTTGTGCTGTTTTGCTTTGTGCTATCTAGGGTCTGACTCTCAAACACAAACCTGAACTGGACTGATGTCAGGACCCCATCAGAGGGAACAAGGTCAAAATGTTAATGTACTCTAGTCTGAACTCTTGTTACTGATGTTACTGGTGATATTTGTGCATTCTCTGTGTTGCGTCTGTGCACACTAAGGTCTCCATTTTCGTTACCATCCAAACCCCTTATCCTAAACCCCTTATCATTTTTTTTTTGTTTTGAAAAACTTTTTGGAATAATTCAACGTGCCTATTGACACTTTGTGAGCATGTAGACTGGCCATTTAAACTATTGAAACATGATTTTTTTTTAAATACTTTAAAAAGGCAAATAAGTTAACGGCTAAGGGGTTTAGCGTGTGACGAAAATCTAGGCCTAAGTGTTTTACTGTGCGAGTCTGAACTGAATATATAAAAGAGAACGGAGGAAGCAGCGAGGGGGAAAAAGGGAAGGGGAAAGCAGGGAAGGAATTAGAGACAGGTAGGAAGTATTGGGAAACATAGTGAAGGAGAGGGAGGGAGGAAGGAAGGGTGAGGAGAGGAAAGGAAACAAAGGAAGGAAGGACATGGACGGAAACGGCAGTGACGGAAGGGGGAGTGTGAAAGGAAAGGAATAAAAGAAAGAGAAAACCACAGAGAAATGAAAGGCACAGAGAAATTGATGGTATAAATTAAAAAGAGAAAGAGAAGATATAAAGAGAGAGAGAGAGAGAGGGATAGAGAGACCACGACACTTTGTGCAGGAATGCAGTGTGAGCTTCCATAAAGCTAGGAGCTCTCAATAGCGCTTATTAAGCAGGGACTCTGTGCGTTCCTGTGTGTGTGTGTGTGTGTGTGTGTGTGTGTGTGTGTGTGTGTGTGTGTGTGTGTTTGTGTGTGTGTGTGTGTGTGACAGGGTGATATATTGAAACACACCTCTGCGGAGCAGCTGTAATGATGAGGCAGGGAGTAGAGAGTAAGAAGTGTCGTCTACCTTCCGACAGAAACACACACACACACACACATAGCCATACTGTATGCGTGCGTGTGTGCGTGCACGCATTGTAGACACACAGGACCGAGGCGACTCCTTTTTATTGTATTTCTGAGGCCGGCTTCTGTCGGATCAGAGGGAGACAGACGGAGTTGGGGTGGGGGGGTTGTGAGCGGGTGGAGGGGGGGATGCTAAAGGAGAGATGAATTTGTTGTGACTGCTCTGCTGGACTCAGCTTTCCAACACTGCGTTCTGTTCTTGTTAAGTTCACTTTTTTTCTTTTCCCCCTCTCCTCCTCCTCCTCCTCCTCCTCCTCCTCTTCTTCAGTGTGAGCTCCGGGGTCAACCATGCATACTTATTACACATTTATTTCCAGCCAATAAACAGAGTAGTGGAGGGAAAGAAGGGGGAAACGAGAGAGGGATATATAGACGCGGCAGCGAAAGGAGAGAGAGAGAGAGAGAGAGAGAGAGAGAGAGTCAGAAGAAAGAGGAGGAAAGATTAAAAAGGAGCGGTGGGGGTGATGCAAGGAAAGCGTAAATGCAGACAAAGAGAGGCGGAGAGAAAGTGAGCGGACAGAGAATGGGCAGAGAAAGGCAGATTGAATAGATGAGTGTGATTTATCTATAATGAAATCGGGGGCCTGTGAGTTGCGTATACGGAGGAATGTGCACCGTTCAGGCCACAGACGGACTTGGGGTAGTTTTAATATTCCAAAGATCAGCAGGCGTAACATGGGCATGCGGGCGGCTGCAGTTAGACACCCGTAGCTACATCATCATCATCATCATCATCATCGTCATCATCCTTTTTTTTCTGTTATAGGAGGTAATCTTTTCTTTGCCGCCTCCATTGGCCGTT
Organism: Benthosema pterotum; assembly: GCA_039105355.1. Lineage (NCBI taxonomy): Eukaryota > Metazoa > Chordata > Actinopteri > Myctophiformes > Myctophidae > Benthosema > Benthosema pterotum. The sequence goes on along the minus strand of CM076983.1, from coordinate 42,499,281 downwards.
CAGAGCAAAAATCGCAAATGGCTTTTTGTGAAACTCCCACAACAAACAGCATTTTTTAAAATTCTTGGTAACGCTTGGTAAGATTTTTTTTTTTTTACCAGCGAGCTAAAAATATTTTCTTTTGGATGAGAATGTGAGGAGCCAGCTGGCGTGTTTTCCTGCAGTATAACTAACTAACTACACTGTGGGATCTGGGATCTCCTCTCCTTGTTTGAAATTGGCCACGTTTCCCGGAGGCTTATTATGGCTCTTTTTAAAAAAAACAAAACAAAAAACAGCCTTTCTGACTCATGCACCGTAAATAGTCATCATGTCCAAATTAATAGTCGTGTCCAATGTCCATGACAACGTTGTTTCCCCCAACCTACCGGTATAGCACTGAAGATGAGCCTCCTTTTTGAGCACAACGATCACTGTTGATCTTCCACTACCCAACAAATGGAGTTGGAACAACATGTGTTAATTTCTCAACCATCCATCCATCCATCCTTTTATCCCCCTATCCCAATCTAGAGGTTTTCAACCTTTTCGATACCAGGGCCCACTATTTTCCCCAAAACTAAGGATTTCTTTTGGTGTTGTCCACACTTCCAGGCTGGATTTGGGAAACAAAAAAAGGCAAACCTATATTTAAAAAAGACCTTTCTCCTACATTCTCTAGTTGTGTAGACTAATTCACATGATGAATATTTGATTTAACTCTTGAGAGTTGTTTCATTTTTACGCTCTCAAAGAGTTACATCGGGTTAACCAACTTTCCATCCTTTATCCTGGGGGACCACCTGGAACCCTCTCTGGTGTTCCCCGGACCACTGGTTGAAAACCACTGCTCTATCCCTGCATCCTCTCATCCTCTCCAATTACATCTCCATCTCTTCTTAACCCTGAAGAGATGAATGTATGAAGGAGATTCCTCACACCTTCGTCCTCACCTTCCCTCATCGCCACATCAATCACATCCCACCGCATCTCATCTCTCTATCTTTGCTTTGTGTCGACCCTCCATTCACTCTTCCCACTCATTACCTTCAACAGTCGTGGCCTATATGTAAATAAACATCTCACTTCCAAACGATATAGCATCATTTGAATGTGTGGGGTGTGGTCCTTTACAAGGGAATAAACCATGAACGCTGTAACTCGTCTGACCTTCAAGTGTCACCAGTCTCTTTCACTCCACTCTTTTGCCTTTTTTTAAAATTTATTTTTGCATTTGTCTGCATCTGTTTTCAACAGCCAAGGCCATTCTAGTCAACAAAAAACATATTCTGTTACCTTACGGTAATGTAATGCTATACTGGTATCTGCAAAAGCTTTTAACCAGGATCTCCATGAACTAACAAAGTTGTTCCAATAAAAACGACCACGATGCCAACTGGTGTCAATCAAAAAATATATATATATTTCAAACTATTACAAGCTACCTTGCCTTACCCTGTTCACTACTGTTCACAGTAAACAGGAGGTTGTGTATGTGTGCTTGCATTAGTTGGTTGGAAGATGGACTTCTTTTTATTTGTTTTGCTTCTGGACATGAATAAAATACTATAGCAAAAGGATTCCAGTATGTTTTGTGTACTCACAGGCCATGTGTACATAGTGTGTGCGTGCTCACATGCTCTCTCTGTTTTTTTTTTTTAAGTCAGTCCAGGGCCAGGCATGAAGTAATCCACTCCACACACTGCCCCAGGCACGAGCACACACACACGCGCGCGGGCACACACACACACACACACACACAGACGAACACATACACGCCTGGGGCTATAGTTTTAGTCCAAGGAAGCTGCTTTTTACATTTCAAGTTGTTTGCTGGAGTGGGCACACACTGGCATCACATCACACGCGCACACACACACACACATGCACAATTCTATATGTTGCATACATTCTGTCCAATGCAATGCAGTCACGGCACACACACACACACACACACACACACACACACACACACACACACACGCACAATTCCTGGTTCCTATGTCTCCCTATTGAAGCAGGAGCCATCGTTAGAGGTGTCTTCCAAAGGCAGCAGCCAAATCAGCCCAGCTCAGCTGCTACAAACACTGTACCTTCCAAATTTTTCCTCTGTGTGTGTGTGTGTGTGCGACTGTGCACGCGGCGGCGCGTGTGCGCTTTGTGTTGAAGCCTCACAGGACTTCACAGTACATCATAGCCGGGTAACTTTTTTATTTTTTTTTTTTTTTAGGAGCGGGATCAGAGACTTTTGGCTGTGCAAAAACATTAACAAATCAAAAGGACGGAGCCATGCAGCGATGCACTGTGATAAGTGCACAGCGCATTCACATTAAAGGTTGTCTCTCGTTGCACAATTGTGCAGTCATATGAGAGAATGACCATCCGTCTCTGTGGGGGTGGGGGGGGTTGGGGCTTGGACTGTACGGCCAAAAAAAAAGAAAAAAGAAAAAAATCATCCCAACTGTGGGCACACGCGTACCTGCTGCCTCGATTTGGAACGGAAACACCAAACACCAAATCCCAGTTTCCCTAGTGGGACTACAGCTAGCTGCCTGCACTATACTAGATAGAATTGTTTTCATTTGTTTGTGTGCATAAAATTAAGACCCTAGAAGGATTAGCTTGTCGCGTTTGATATTTCTTCACTTGCTGTAGTTCTTTCATCCTTTCTCTGTCTCGTTCTCTCTTTCTGTCCCTGAGTGACTGTATAGCCCCCACCACCACCACCTCTCTCGCTCTCTCTCTCTCAGGGGCGGATCTAGGCATGGGCATGGGGGGGCAATGCTCCCCTAAAAACCCAGTCTGCCCCCCCCCCCCCCCAACACGATTCCATGCAAAACAACCCAAGATATTTCAAATTATTAATTCAAAGTGCTTACATTTAAAATGATGTGAAACACCACTACTGCTACAAACTCACTACAGCTGTGTCACCACTAAACCAACAGCATTTCATGATTGAAAACAGAAAACTCTCTGAGTCAGACCTTTAGCTTTATGCATGCTGCGTGTCTGTTGCAACTTCAACAACAACTGACGTTATTATTGATGCTTTACTTGACTAATAAAAGTCCTGTAACTGAAAATGATATGGGTGCGGCTTCATCGCCCAAGAAGCCGCCCCCATACCATCTTCTCTTGCCCCTCCAACATGTTCTCTTGTCCCCCCCCCCCCCCAAATGGGACATGTTATATCCGCCCCTGCTCTCTCTCTCTCTCTCTCTCTCTCTCTCTCTCTCTCTCTCTCTCTGTCCCTCTTTCCATATAGTCCCCCGCAGCCTGCGGGAGAGAGAGGGATGGAGTGGAGAGGACACAGTGAAAGGAAAATGATCCCTCGCTCACTCACTCTTTCTCTCCCTGGCCCGTCTCTCCCCTCTCTCTCCCTCTATCGCTCTCTCTCAGCATCACAAAGCCTCATGTCCACTTTGATTACTTACATTAAAGTGAGCAAGAAAGAGACTGCGCTCTGGCCTCACTCTGCGTGTGTGCGCCTGCGTGCGTGTGTATGTGTACACACACACACACACACACACACACACACACACACACACACACACACACACCATGCATTCTCTGTGTCAACAACCAAACAGGGTGCTGATTGTTGTGTAACAACCAAATGTCAGCCCTTGTATGACAGACCAGTGGGGAAGCAGCAGCAGCACTCACTGTGCCTCACTGTGGTGAAGGGGAAATGATGAGCTGATGAGGAGGAGGGCAGAGACCCGGGGTGGAGGGACGTCGGTGTGGGCCGGGCAGGGGCGGATCTAGGCATAGGCATGGGGGGGGCAATGCCCCCCTAAATGCCCAGTCTGCCCCACCCCAACATGATGGCCTGCAAAACAACCCAAGATATTTCAGTGCTTATATTTAAAAGTATTTGAAACACTACTGAAAATGGTATGGCAGCTTCATCGCCTGTGTCGCTTCGCACCGGGAGATGAAGCCGCCCCCTTCCCATTTCCTTCTGCCCC
>CM076983.1:42472894-42494828 GCA_039105355.1 Benthosema pterotum | reverse complement strand
CCATCTTGAGGACATTTCTCATGTCAGACATTTCTTATGTCGTGCCAGAAGAAAATTTCATTGAACCATCATGTATCAATTTAGTATTTTTAGTACTGAACATAGTACTAATATGGGAGCCTGACATTTTTTTTTTTTTTTTTTTTTAAAATCAAAGAAGAAAGTTATTATTGGTGAAATAACTGATGCAGTGCATTTGTGTAGTGCCTCAAATGGTTTCCTCTGATTTTGGAATCACAAATGTAAAAAAACAATGACACAGTTTACATAATAACAGTATTGTACCTTAAAGGGAATTCCACCCATTTTCTAAATTTTCCCTGAGAGATACAAATGTAACCAAATGGACCCTAGCGGTTCCATTTGGTTCCATTGTACCCTCTCAGAAAAATTGAGGTAAAAAAATCATTTACATGGTGAAATACATCTTGATGATGTTTTCAGATGTATCACACACAACATCTCTAAGGTATAATTAACGACATATTAAAATTTTGAAAATGGGTGGAGTTCCCCTTTAACATGTGGGGAGCGTGTGTGTGAGACAGAGAGAGATTTCTATGAAATATCATTTTAATTGTGCAGATAAGAGTATGAACGAGATAGCCTCTAGTCCACTTTGGAACCGGTCCATTTGAGAATCTGGGATAAATACGCTTCTATTCAGAACCAGGATGTGGGATTAATCCTATATGCTGCCACATTGGCTGAGAGAGAGAGAAGAGAGAGACAGAGAGACACAGAAATAAAGAGGCCAATCCAATAAGTGGGTTACACTATTTGGTTTGTGAAAAGCATGTGTGTGCGCGTGCGTGTGTGTGTGTGCATGCATGCATGTGTTGCGCGTGCACACAAATGTGTGCGCAACACGCACGCACGCGCAACATGTTCCAATTGAAGCCTGCTGTGCTGGTGTTCCATTCTGCTGAGAACGGGGTTTTTCACAGTGGATTAACGGAACAATGCACGATAACTCACCATTGTCTTACTCGCCATTGTATGGTCCCCTATCATATCCCCAATGCCATTATAATATGCAAATAGAATTAACCCACAGAACAAGACGAGGGAACGCTGTATGGGCGACTTTTACTCTCACCAGACATCCAATTAAATTAAAACAAACGCTTACTAGGCGGGATGGCAAAAATGACCACCGCAACAGCGCGGTTTGCTGATGGGAGAGGTGTGTGTGTGTGTGTGTGTCTGTGCACGTGTGTGTGTGTATGTGTGTGCGCGCGTGCACGACTACCATCAGGGGCTGTGCCACTCAGCACCGTCCCAGATTCTAATATACGGAGGTATTCCCAATAGACTATATCCCGCTGAGATAATTAAATAACTAATAGAATTAACCAGCAGTATGTACAGTATACCAGTAAGAACATGCACTGCTCCCCCAAACTACACACACAACACACACACACACACACACACACACACACAACACACACACACACACACACGCACGCACGCACGCGCACACACACACACACACTGCTAAGGGATCTACTCCCCGTAGGGCATGATGGAAGAGAAGAAATAATTTGATAGAGAGTACAGAAAACCATTTGATAGACTAGAAGGAAGAAGAGTGGTTGAGTGCTTTTGGAAGATTTGAGGTGAAGCAACAACAATGATAGATTCCAGCGATCTCTCCTCTCCTCTCCTCTCCTCTCCTCTCCTCTCCTCTCTCCTCTCCTCTCCTCTCCTCTCCTCTCCTCTCCTCTCCTCTCCTCTCCTCTCCTCCTCCTCTCCTCTCCTCTCCTCTCCTCTCCTCTCCTCTCCTTAGAGTCCTCTCCTCTCCTCAGAGTCCTCTCCTCTCCTCTCCCTCCTCTCCTCTCCTCTCCTCTCCTCTCCTCTCCTTAGAGTCCTCTCCTCTCCTCTCCTCTCCTTAGAGTCCTCTCCTTCCTCTCCTCTCCTCTCCTCTCCTCTCCTCTCCTCTCCTCTCCTCTCCTCTCCTCTCCTCTCCTCTCCTCTCCTCTCCTCTCCTCTCCTCTCCCTCCTCTCCTCTCCTCTCCTCTCCTCTCCTCTCCTCTCCTCTCCTCTCCTCTCCTCTCGCCTGCTTGCTACTAGTGGTCTAGTGCCAGGGCTTTCTGGTGAGTGACGGAAGAGGAGAATATCGGATTTCATCCCTTTTCATTTCACAAACATCTGTTGGAGATCTGAGCTGATTACCAAAACATCTGGACGGACTGAAGGACTGTCCTGTCGTCGGTGGTGGGTTTTGGCTACCTCCTCCCCCTCCCTCCTCTCCCCAGATGGTCTCTACTACCAGTTGTATCGCGGTGGTCTCCCCCCCCCCCCCCCAGAGGCATGCAGGGTTGGAGCTGACATCCTGGCGGATATGTCACCCCGTGAGAGATGGCGTTGGCTCCACTCGGTTTGCCAGTGTCAACTCAACCTGCATTGTTGGATTTTTGGAAGATGTTGTCAGTGCTGGTTGAATGTCAGTGATGATGGCACTATGAATAGAACATTTCCAATACAACATCCCAGCCTTTTGTAGATCAGTGCTTTTCAACCAGTGGCCCTGGGACCCCTAGTGGTCCTTGAGATGGTTCCAGGTGGTCCCCAGCCAAGTTAGTTAACCAGATGTAACTCTTGAGAGCGGAAAAAAGTTAGTTAACGAGATGTAACTCTTGAGAGCGTAAAAATGAAACCATTTAATGTTTACACTCTCAAGAGTTAAAATAATCATCATCTGAACTAGAAGATTAATAGTGGGTTTTTCGTCCCCATGTTAAATGTAGATGTCATTTACAACTCTTGTAAAAGTTTCACTTTCAGTCCTAATTTGTTGGTGAGGTCTATAGAACCATTTTGGTTCGAGTGCCCGCGCACAAATGACATAATTGGCCTGTAGGGGGCGTAACAAGGTGCCAACCCTATCAAAACATGTAAACTGTTGTAACTATTGATCAAATTGTCCAATCTGTACATATGGGATATCTATGAATTCACAATCAGGTGTAGCATTTGCTGCTAAACCTAATATATAATAAAATATATTTTTTCATCCATTATTGATGTATATCCACAAAAATAGCAAGCAAAACAAGCTAAAATTAGCTAAGACCGAAGTGAGTTTCCATCTCCATGTTAAATTTAGTTGTCGTTTACAACTTTAAAAGTTTAACTTTCAGTACTAAATTCTAGGTGAGGTCTACAGAACCATTTGGTTATAGTGGCCAGCACGCAGATAAAGATTATTAGGGGCCTTCCAAAATATGATATATGACTGTCATAACTTATCCAATCTGAACATATGACATATGTATGAATTCACATTCAGAAGTAGTATTTAGTCTTTTAGACCATATAACCCCCCCCCCCCCCCCCCCCCCCCCCACAAACTGGTGTATATCCACAAAATAGCATGTAGTCCAGCCTCTATGTGCAGTATTTTGATGAGCATGAATTTTGGAACACAGTTGGAGCATGTCATTAGGAGCATTGTTGGCTATGGCACCATCACAGATTTGTCCCTTGGTAATCCTGACAGCTATTTTCTAAAATCTTAATTCTAGTAAATAGTCCCACATTGTCAATGATGAGGAATTCAGTGGTACTATTTACATTTGTCCTGTGACCATGGTAGATATTTCTCATAATGGCCACCACCTGCTGATATTTTAACAGTAATTACAATTCTCTGATCCTGATTCTGGTAACTAATCCTACGTTTTCAAGGACGAGGTCTAAAGGATGAGGTGGGGTGAGGGCTTCCAGCCAGAGTTTCTCCTCACTTCTTATGGCCTCAGTGTTCTGGGGCTATGTCAACTGTATGTCAATGCCATTGTGTTTGCTGAAGGTTTTGCTGAAGTCTCTAGCTCAGCCCTGCAAGGTCCAACCCAGACTTGTGCAGATGGCTGCTGGCTCATCTGGCGGCCCCAGTTTGTATGATTAGGTGGTTGACTGCCGCAATCAGGATTAGGGGCTTGACCCTTTCAAACTGTGGCAGTCTAGCCAAGTGTCTGCATTTGCTTTGGAGGCTATATAGAAGAGACAGTTGCTCTCCAGCACCAGGTGTCATGAGGTGAAGGCTCCTTCAATTGACATGATAGGGACAATGAGAATGACACTAAGGCCACTCCAGTGTATGCACATCCGGGCAGATCTTCAGGTGTTCTGTTGAGTCTTCATGGGGAGAAGCATATGCATTCCGAACCATCTTCAAGAAGGACATGAGAGTCGAAAAGAATGGTCACCATGGTGCAATATGTAACTACTTTGAGTATGACTATTTTCCTGTCAACTAGCTTGTGTGTGAAGGTACAGAACTTCAGCAGTGGTTTTCACAAGACAGCTTTTACTGTATGGATCTGGATGGGGATCTGGCTAGAAGTACACAGACTGGTGTTGGATCTGGATGGGGATCTGGCTAGAAGTACACAGACTGGTGTTGGATCTGGGTGTGGATCTGGCTAGAAATACACAGACTGGTGTTGGATCTGGATGGGGATCTGGATAGAAATACACAGACTGGTGTTGGATCTGGATGGGGATCTGGATAGAAGTACACAGACTGGTGTTGGATCTGGATGGGGATCTGGTTAGAACTTCTAACAAGATCCCCATCCAGATCCAACACCAGTCTGTGTACTTCTAGCCAGATCCAACACCAGTCTGTGTACTTCTAACCAGATCCCCATCCAGATCCAACACCAGTCTGTGTACTTCTAACTTAGAAGTACACAGACTGGTGTTGGGTCTGGATGGGGATCTGGCTAGAAGTACACAGACTGGTGTTGGATCTGGATGGGGATCTGGTTAGAAGTACACAGACTGGTGTTGGATCTGGCTAGAAGTACACAGACTGGTGTTGGATCTGGATGGGGATCTGGCTAGAAGTACACAGACTGGTGTTGGATCTGGATGGGGATCTGGCTAGAAATACACAGACTGGTGTTGGATCTGGATGGGGATCTGGCTAGAAGTACACAGACTGGTGTTGGATCTGGATGGGGATCTGGTTAGAAGTACAACCGACTGGTGTTGGGTCTGGATGGGGATCTGGCCAGAAGTACACAGACTGGTGTTGGATCTGGGTGCGGATCTGGCTAGAAATACACAGACTGGTGTTGGATCTGGATGGGGATCTGGATAGAAGTACACAGACTGGTGTTGGATCTGGATGGGGATCTGGTTAGAACTTCTAACCAGATCCCCATCCAGATCCAACAACAGTCTGTGTACTTCTAACTTAGAAGTACACAGACTGGTGTTGGGTTGGATGGGGATCTGGCCAGAAGTACACAGACTGGTGTTGGATCTGGATGGGGATCTGGTTAGAAGTACACAGACTGGTGTTGGATCTGGATGGGGATCTGGCTAGAAGTACACAGACTGGTGTTGGATCTGGATGGGGATCTGGTTAGAAGTACACCGACTGGTGTTGGGTCTGGATGGGTATCTGGCCAGAAGTACACAGACTGGTGTTGGATCTGGGTGCGGATCTGGCTAGAAATACACAGACTGGTGTTGGATCTGGATGGGGATCTGGATAGAAGTACACAGACTGGTGTTGGATCTGGATGGGGATCTGGTTAGAACTTCTAACCAGATCCCCATCCAGATCCAACAACAGTCTGTGTACTTCTAACTTAGAAGTACACAGACTGGTGTTGGGTCTGGATGGGGATCTGGCCAGAAGTACACAGACTGGTGTTGGATCTGGATGGGGATCTGGTTAGAAGTACACAGACTGGTGTTGGATCTGGATGGGGATCTGGCTAGAAGTACACAGACTGGTGTTGGATCTGGATGGGGATCTGGCTAGAAATACACAGACTGGTGTTGGATCTGGATGGGGATCTGGTTAGAAGTACACAGACTGGTGTTGGAACTGGATGGGGATCTGGCTAGAAGTACACAGACTGGTGTTGGATCTGGATGGGGATCTGGTTAGAAGTACACGGTGTTCTGACCTCACTGGGTACTGGTCAATCGGGTAGAGCTGGTTTGAGTTGGAGTGAGTAGTGAGTAGAGTATGTCAGCTGATTTCATGGGCTCACTTGATTTTCACATATAGGGTAGAAGATATGAATTTACTGCCTACATCAATACATCAATATTACACATTTTGATGATTTGACTATTATCTAGCATTTTATATGAAAAAAATCATAATCCTTGAAAACGTTTTGTCATCAGAATCAAGATAGTATGTTGTAGAAGCTGAATTGGTAAGATAACAGCAGATGGTGGCCACCATAGCTGTCATCACAGACCCATAGCCAAAACAATTCTTATGGCAGGCTTTAACTTTGTGCCAAATGTCATGCTTTCATTGAAAGGTGCACAATTTTCACACATAGAGGCTGGGCTATAAGTGGGTATGTCTAACTTTAGTCCCCCCAATACTGTATTGTTTCTATTTATTTACAATTCATACCATTACCGTACTCATTCATGATAATATAGGTAGGCACTAACTTCATCCTTCTAGGTTCAACAGAATTTAAATTAGGTGCCCTTTGAAGTAATTTGATGTACATGGGCGTCCATTTTTTCCATATCATATTCCAAACATTAATATTTGAAATCCAGTTAATTCCTGGGTTAGTATTGACTTGACATAGTAAAAGAAAACAAAGAAAAAACAGCAATTGTGAGAAAATAAAGACTTTTAAGAAAAACAAAAATCCGATTTTGGCCAATTTTGAAATTGGGCAAAAAATGCATATTTTTTCATCTGCAGATGGGCCACTCGAACTAAAATTGTTCTATAGGTCATCATCTACAAATTAGAAGTGAAAGTCAAACTTTTACAAGAGTTGTAAATGACGGTGTGTCGTGGGACCCCACTATAATGGTCATTTTGATCTGTATGTTTTGTTTTTCCAAATCCATATTGTGGACAAAAGCAAAACAAATCTTCAGTTTTGGGGTCTGTGGTGCTAAAATGTCATCAAACGGTGGTCCGTGGCTCAAAATGCTGAATAAATAGTGGGCCCTGGTATCAAAAAAAGTTGAAAACCACTGGAATAGACTAGAATAGACACTGTAAGTGTTTGTTTTTACATCGTGCTTGTGTGTTCCTCTTGACCAACACTTGTAAGTACAGAATCCAAAGGGAGGCACACATGCATCTCTTGAAAAAATCTACAACCTCTTCAAATTGTGGCGGTGTCATTCACGGACACGGACACGGCAGAAATGTGGAGATCGCACTCTCGCAAGAAATGTCACGACGTCAGCCTCATTTCCTTTTTTTTTATATATTGGCAGGTACATAGTAAATCTGTTAATTTCCTTCGCAATTATTATAGGTGCAGAAGAGACATAAAACTCCATAATCGGTTGGCTTCCAATTTGCCATTACTGAGAAGACATTTTGGGGGCTGACATCAGCTAGTCTAAGACAGGAGCCCCCCCCACAACCCCCCCCCCCCTCCCCTGTGCCGTCCTGCTGCGGACTTTCTCCTGAGGCAGGTGTCCCACCCCCCCACACACACACTTATTTACTGAGGAAATATTTTGCTGAGCAAGCATGTTTTTTTTTCTCCCTCCCACAAGTAACATCCCAACACACAGTTGCTCATGTTCACACACCTGGGACCTACACAGCGTAGTAACCGCTGTCAGACTTAATCTGAACCACAGCACCGGGCGTTTCAGAGCCGCGTTGATCCCTCTTAGTGGGTCAGGACGATTAAACAAACACCGATTTAGGACGACGCTATTTAGCTGAAATCATGAAATGTCTGTAACGTGAGAAACATATATCTCATCACCTTCATTTATCAACTCAAACCACTTTTCCCTAGGGCTCTAAGTATGCTAGCTTCACCTCCTATTTGAAACTAGGGGGGGGGGGACTGAAACTGAAACTATACGTACGCATTGCGTGTGGAGCCATGTAGATGTCACTTTCACCAAATGTTCCTCCGCAGAACAGGGATGCTTAAATTGCCTCTCTTTATAATGTTCCTTTAGGAGGAGAGGAGTGGAATGAAAAAATGAAATGATGGAGGGAGGCCAGGACAAACCTGAGTGAATAAAGTAGAGGAGGAAAGAAGCACATTTTTTAGTTTAGAGAAAACTTAAACCGAGCCAAAGACATCTTGGCCTCTTCTCTTCTCTTCTCTTCTCTTCTCTTCTCTTCTCTTCTCTTCTCTTCTCTTCTCTTCTCTTCTCTTCTCTTCTCTTCTCTTCTCTTCTCTTCTCTTCTCTTCTCTTCTCTTCTCTTCTCTTCTCTTCTCTTCTCTTCTCTTCTCTTTCCTTCAACAAATGCAACATGTCTTCCAATCGCAGGAACAAAGGAAAAAACATGAAGATGGTTGTGTGTATACGTGGAAGGGAGGAGGCTTGTGTAGAGTAAGCACAAAAGAATGGAGGGGTGGTGGGGGTTACAGGGAGGAAAACCACTGATAGAGTGATGAAGTGAAACAAGGCTCAGCATTTTTTCACCGTGACGAGAAACACACAGGCTTAGTTGGAACAGACGATGTCAGAGAGAGGACAAACCCAGGGAGGAACCTAAGAAAAGAGAGAAGAGCTGGGGGGATGGAGGGGGTTGGGGGGCAGAGGGGTTATATTAGACAGGCTCCATTATCAGATGGCGTACAGATGGTGTTCTCTTCTCAAACTGACCACCGGCAACCAGGAAGTCAACGCTGCGACTCCCCACAACATGCAGGATGTAAAGTGCATTACTGTGAGGCCCCACAACATGAAACGCTCCGTGGTTGTTGGACTAGAACACTTGTTTCTCAACCTATGGGCTCGGTCCCTGAGGATGTTGCAAGTGTTGATATGACATTTATATTATTTTTTGCCTTCATTGGACAGTGGAAAGTGGAGACAGACAAGTTCATCAACGACAGAACACAAACCCAGTTAGGAGACCCTAACCAGATGTATATAGGGTTATTGAATAATACAGTATATAATGGTAGGGTAATTCTTCTTTAAAACCTTTGTTAAACATATAACCTAAAGTAATCTAAGTTAGTGTACAGTATATCTCCATGTATCTAAACCGAAAAACCAATCGATTGACTGATCAATAAAATAACCAAACTCAGTAGAGTAGCATAAGAGATAATAATTAAATGTAAGCTGGATCCTGCCTTCATTCCTCCAAGATTCAACTATTCATACAATAGTCTTGTGTAGCCACTATTCCGCAATCTGTGAATGCTCTATAGAGTGTGCAACTACAACACCTATGCCGGAGTACTGTATGTCCACGTCCCTTTTTTGACATTGACATATTTGGCATTCTCTTTGCATTTCAAGTCTTTCTAGTTAAGAGCATTTGCTAACTACTCAATCACTGTGAAATACTGTAAAATGGCATTGCACCGTACTTTTCTATCTACACCAGGGGTTTTCAACAGCTGGTCCGGGGACCACCAGTGGTCCTTGAGAGGGATCCAGGTGGTCCCCAGCTAGTTGTTTAACCAGATGTAACTCTCGAGAACGTAAAAACGAAACCAAATGGACCCTGGCGGGTCCATTTGGTTTCGTTTTTACGCTCTCGAGAGTTAAAATGTTCATCATGCGAATAAGCCCAAGTCTACACAACTAGAAGAGTAGTGGTCATGGAGAGAAACAAAATAAATCTTTAGTTTCGGGGTCTGTGGGGCTAAACTGTCATCAAATGGTGTTCCGTGGCTCAAATGCTGGATAAATGGTGGGCCCTGGGATAAAAAAAAAAAAAGGTTGAAAACCCCCCCCTGATCTACACCAAGTCTCTTTGTGGAAAATACAGTTATCCACAACCCAGAATGTCTTGTATAATGTGTTGTTCTTTGTGTCTTCCAGGCTCCTATATGTATGTGGACGTGTCCCAGTATGATGTCGGGGAGAAGGCCAGGTTCCAGCTGCCTGTCATGAAGGAGAATGACACGCACTGCATCGACTTCAACTACCTCCTCACCAGCCCCGATGGCTCCAGTCCAGGCACGCTCAATGTTCTAGTCAAGGTATGGATATCCTTCACTGTCACTCACAGATGTCATTTAAAAAAAGAAGGAAAAAAGAAAGATTTTAGCCTCTTTTCCAAAATAATCGATCTACAAGCTTACAACGCGTGGTGGCGCATTGTGAGATCTACAGTACTTTTGTTTACTGTATTGCTGCGTTACTGTTGCAGTCTTTTCCCCCCAAAAAAGAAAATGTTGTGGAACATGCACAAAATAGCTTCCCTCAGGGGCAGCTATTGAGATGTTCTCTGATGTAGTTTAGTGGAGCAAAAGTACAATATTTGCATGCAAGGTGAGGTGGAGTAGAAGTAAAACTACTGGAAATACTGAAAAGTATAGTACAAATAACTCTTTAAGTTGTACTTTATTACATAACTTAAGTAGGCCTACATCATGTATTTGGCTATGTTCTACCACCACTAAATTGACATATAGCAAAACATCTAAAAACAATGTCTCAATAAAATAGAATAATACACATTACAGTCTGGTGTGAGTGTCTAGTTAACAATTATTCGTATTCACGCCGTGGCACATTGTGAGCTTGTAGATCGTCTGTTTTTGGTGCGTGACACACAAGCACACGACTACACATCACAGGGCGTTGGTGTCTCACAGCTCCAACAGCTGTACGTGTGCGTCCTTGTCATCGGAGGATCTTTAAGCCTGGACGTCTTGCAGAGCGTTCACTCGCATCAGATAACATGCAGAGCTTTGCCGCGTTTGATGATGGCGACGCCGTGATCAAACGCCGTGGCTGTTTACTTCGTACCTCGCGCTTTTCATCCGCAAAGCAGTGCTGATGATTTTCCCTCTCGCCCCTGTTTTTTCCTGCACGATTCTGCGTGTTTTTTTTGGGGGGGGGAAACGGCATCGCATGTGTCTTTCACTTCCACTTTCACCACGTTCCCGATTCACTTTTTCCTCCCCGTATAAGGCAACACGGGCGTTTATCGAGTGCATGTGGAAAATGCAACAGACCAGATGTTCTTTGGCACGCAGCGATATTTAGTGTGTGGTGAGTGTGACTGCATAATCATTGCCTTATTGTCTCCTCTCTAGGTAAACAAGGGGCCCCTGGCTAATCCTATATGGAACGTCACCTCCTACACTGGAAAAGACTGGCTCCGTGCTGAACTGGCTGTCTCTACGTTCTGGCCTAATGAGTACCAGGTAACCCTTGTCAAATAATAATAATTATTATATTATTATAATTATTATGATGAGTATAATAACAATAGTTTGGGTAAGATAGCTTTGTGTGGCTAGATTAAAGGGGAATTCCACCCATTTTTAAAATTTTCAAAAACAAAAGGGGTCTGAAAGAAAAATCATTAACATGGTGAAATACATCTTGATGATGTCCTCAGATGTATTTCACCATGTTAATTGATTGTTTCAGACCTCCATTTTTAGGAAATACTGAATTGGGTGAACTTTTTTATCATGTCCACACAACATCTCTAAGGTGTATTAATGACATATTAAAATGTTGAAAATGGGTGGAGTTCCCCTTTAAGTCATCATAAAGACCAACAGTCCTATGTGATATGAATGAGTTGAACCGGACTCTTTCTCGTTGTCTTTTACAGTAAGTGTTGAAAAAAACATATCTTTGCCCCCTTATGCAACACGCCCTAGGTGTTTGTGCCATATTCCTCATACTATTCTCATTGACGTTGTTATTCTAGCAACATCCACAAATAATTGCAAAGGAAAACTGCTTTCAGTTGTAAAAACATTTAAAACGTTTTACGGCCACCATTCATCCTCCCCTCCTGTCTAGCCTGTCTCTGTCAAAACCCAAATGAGACTCACTTGAGCGGAATTCTTCACACTCTGTTTGCTAAAGCAAATGTTGACAAGCAACTTTAAGAGAATGAATGGAAACAGTATTGCATCATAATTAGGCAATAAGTCAGTCGCAGGCAATCAAATGGCAAACAGCTGAATCAGACTGTAGGCCTTTGACTAACACTTTCAGCCTGTGTAAGGAGGAGGATCCACGTACACACTACTGTACTGTATGTCTGTGCGACACACACAGGGTACGGCATGGTTATGAAGTTGGACGTAATTTGTAAATTCAAGGAAATTATGTGTATATTTCATAGTAGGTCTAAGTACAAGGAGGAAGAAGTATAGCTTTGAGCAAAAACAATCTCTCTCTCTCTCTCTCTCTCTCTGTCTACATTTTGTTGGTGTGTGTGTGTGTGTGTGTGTATGTGTGTGCGTGTGCGTGTGCGTGTGCGTGTGCGTGCGTGTGCGTGTGTGTTGTCGTTCATCTGTTGGAGTGTCACTGCAGGGATCACAGTCAGTCATCTGGTCTTTCTAGTTTTGACAGTACACCGCTCATTAACATGATGTGTGTGTGTGCGTGTGTGCGTGCGTGCGTGTGTGTGCATGTGTGCGTGTGTGTGTGTGTATGAACAGTGCGGGAGGGGTTGTCTGTGTTGACAGATGTGTGCGTTGTTGTGGGTGAGGTTATCAGCTGAATGTAGTGGCACATTCTCTCTCTCTCTCTCTCTCACTCACACACACACACACACACACACACACACACACACACACACACACACACACACACACACACACACGAACACGCACACACACACACACACAGAGCAGAGGGATGTACGGTGTATATATAGCGCAGTGAGGAAGACTGAAAGCATCCTTTAAGCCCAGTGGCCCTCGGGGAGGGGGACCAAGGGGAGATCTAGCCAGAATTAAACTCGTGTGTCAACACGTTTTTAATTGGATATAATCGGCCTGATTGGCCAGTGCTCCTGCTAGTGTCTCAAGCTGCGGGGACTTGGGTTATTTAGATGTGAAGTAATGAAGCTATAATTCCATGTCCCGACATGTTTTTAATGTTGGCACTTCAGGTGGCGTTTGTGATGAGATCAGACCGGCGTACACATGGGCACACTGCAAATGGAAGCAATATTCTTGCTCTTAGGTGGAAACCATTCAGGGGCGGATCTAGGCATGGGCATGGGGGGCAATGCCCCCCCATTGCCCAAGATATTTCAAATTGCTTATATTTAAAATGATTAGAAACACTATGCTACTAACTAACTAACCAACAGCATTTCATCATCGAAAACATCGAAAACACTCTGAGTCAGACCTTTATGCATGCTGCGTGTCTGTTGCGATTTCAACAACAACTGATGTTATTATTGATGCTTATACTTGCCTAATAAAACTCCTGTAACCGAAAATGGTATGGGTGCGACTTCCGCCCCCATACCATTTTCTCCTGCCCCCCCAATTCGGAAATGTTACATCCACCCCTGTATTATACTTGCCCTCTATAACTAGAACTGAAGATTTAAAACACATAGAATAAGCTCTTTAGTTTAAAAATAGTTCATGTTTTTATCCCAAGGGGGGCACCATTTAACTGTGCCTGTCACATGACCTGTCATAGGGATGACGTTACAGGAGATCGCTCTGCAGTAGAAGTAATTGGATGCATCAAACAACTACATATTTTCTCCACCTCTATTTCATCCCGTTTGTTTTACAGTCCTTTATTTCACCGCCATTGTCATAACAGAGGAGCAGTGTATATAATGTACATTGATGTTTTACGTTGCAATGCTGCGTAATCATGGAACGTTCCATTATCTGTACTATAGACCTGCGCAGTGACGTCACCGCCCCTGTTCCAGAAGTGGATTCCCCATTCATTTTTCTCATAGACTTTTCAAAAATAATTTATATAAAGACGATTACGCTGCGGACAAAGCCAACTTCGGTCGTGAGGAATCATGATGACACACACAATGTTTTTGGACAATCAAATAATTTCTAAGATGAAAAACGAAAAACAAAAAGTGTTGTATCCTGCCGTTTTCTACATCTTGCTAATTAGATATTGCATGATAGTATTGTGTGTGTCATCATGATTTGTCACGACCCGAGTTGGTTTTGTCCGCGGCGCAATCGTGTTTTTATTAAGCATTTTCGAAAAGTCTATGAGGAAAATGAATGAGGATTCCATTTCTGGAACAGGGGCGGTGACGTCACTGCGCAGGTCTATACTACAGATCTCCTGTGACGTCATCCCTATGACAGGCCATGTGACAGGCACAGTAAAATAGCACCCCACCTGGGGATAAAAACATGAACTATTTTTAAAACTAAAGAGTTTATCCTATGTGTTTCAAATGTTCAATTCTAGTTATAGAGGGCAAGTATAATGTATTATCCATATTTGTCTCATTAGCCAGGGTTCCTTTTAAAAAATGTTTTTGGAAGTTTTTGAATCGATGCACCCATACCGCTATACTACCTACCGCCATCAGGGGGGGGGGGGGAACCCTCATAAAAGTGACACTCTTTCCTTTGACTATAAACTTGTCAAGGTCCTTTATGCGTCGGGTAAGTGCCTTGACCTCCGTCTGACCGCCGGCCCAGTGAATCACTCATTTTCAATCTCAGTACCTATTTGGTCGCTCATTAATGTCACCATGGGCTCCATTTATCAGCCCATGGTCTGTTGATCTGTTTGGCCTCTTTTCTTAATTTATTTTTTTACATCTCATCGCGGGTGTTCAGTATTTTCCAGATCACCCCCTTGCCAAGGAGCAAAACGCAGTTTAGCACACAGCAACAGCTGCGAGTGCAGCCGTCATTCAGCCTCCCCACAGTCCACTCAGGAAATGTTTGACTGCAGACCCGTCCGAGTTCCAACCCCTTGTCCGTATATATCAGAGGTTTTCAACCTTTTTCATAGAATTTAGGAGAGACAATTGGCAAAACGTTATTGGTCAAAATAACAGTTCTTCTGCATGTTCTAATCTATGTAGATTCTGGAAAATGAACTCATTCAGATGTTTAAATATAATTTAACTCTTGAGAGCGTAAAATGAAACCAAATGGACCCGTAAGGTCCATTTTCATTTGATGAATATAAAATATTAATCATGTGAATTAGCCAAAGTCTACACAACTAGAGAATGTAGAAGATTAATGGCCATTTTGATCTGTATGTTTGACTGTTTTTGTTTCCCAAATCCAGCCTGATATTGTGGACAAAAGTAAAACTAGTTTTTTTGCGGTCTGTGGTGCTAAAATGTCCTCAAATGGTGGTCCATGGCTGGAATGCTGAATAAATAGTGGGCCCCTGGTATCAAAAAGGTCGAAAACCCCTGCTTTAACCAAGCATTGGTGCAGAGGCGCCAATGCTTGGTTGCTTTCTGGCTATACAGTGACTCTCTTGGCCAGGTGCTCCACTGCAACCATTTGGCACCGTTGGGGTTTGCAGGTGTGAAGCCTGCAGTGGGTTGTGCCCTCGTCGCTGGGCTAGTAGCAACTCCTACTGATTGGTCAAGGCACCTGCTCTGTGGGGATGCGGCATGCCAGAGAGATGGCATCAACCTCCACTTAAGCCCTGTGTAATTTGTCATATTATGACTAATAGCGGAAACATCCGCTATTAGTCCCTATAGGGCAGTGGTTTTCAACCTTTTTCATACCAGGGACCACTATCTATTCAGAATTTGAGCCACGGACACCATTTGGGGCCTTTAGTTTGTCCACAATACCAGGCTGTTTTTTGGAGAAAGAACAGTCAAACATACAGTACAGATCAAAATGACCATTAATCTTCTACATTCTCTGGTTGTGTAGACTTGGGGCTAATTCAGATGATGAATATTTTAACCCTTCAGAGTTTAAACATGAAACCAAGTGGACCCGCATTTGTTTTCGTTTTTTTACGCTCAAAGAGTTACATCCGGTTGACCAAGTCTCCATCATTTAGCCTGGGGACCACCTGGAACCCTCTCAGGGTCCACTGGTGGTCCCCGGACCACTGGTTGAAAACCCCTGCCCCTTAGGGAGAGGGGAAAAACATGCAAACGCCACACAGAAAGGCCCTTTTCGTCAACCCCACCCAGGCTATGGGAGAGAACTCGTCGTCCCTGTATCCCTGGAGGGAATCGAACCCGGGACCTTCTAGCTGTGATGAGGACAGCCCAATAAAGTGCTGGAGAAACGCGGAGACCTATGTTACTGGACAAACACTATGTAGCAAGCAGGGGCGTTTTTGCCATCAGGCGGACTAGGCAGTTGCCTATAGGGCGCAATGAGGGGAGGGGGCGACCACCAGACATGTTTTAAAAGGATCCCAGGCTAATAAGCCTAATATGGATAAATACATTATACTTATCCTCTATAACTAGAATTGAACATTTAAAACACATATAATATGTTACCATTTAAAAATAGTTCACAATTTTACCCCTTTTGGGGGTGCCATTTTACAGGAGATTTTCCTGTAAAATCTTGCCTATGGCTCCAAATTGCTTAGAAACGCCACTGGTTGCAAGGATTTCAGAATAATAGCACCATAACAAAACACAAACAAAACCCCTTTAGTCAACCCTTCGTGTACTGTACACGTTTCGGTGTTCTAAGCATTATGTTTTAACTATTGAAAAATAGCAGATCTACAAGCTCATAGCGTGCCACCGAGTGGCGCGCTATGAGCTTGTATCTCTGCTATTTTTCGTGAAAAATCGTGAAAACGTGGTGCAAATCTTCGAATATTATGTTATTCAGAAACTAGAAATCTAGACAGGACACAATGGGTTAACCAAAAGCATATGACTGACTTATCCTAGCTTTTTAATGTGGTCCTCCCGGTGAAACTCTGATAAGAAGGGGCCGGTGACGCTCCGTGTGCATCAGAATAGACACATGGTTCGTCTTCGCCGCCACCACAGGACAACAGTGGGGGTTGACAGCCGGTTGACAGGGACCACGCTACACATGGGGCGAATTGGCAATGACTGAACTGGGTAGGAAAAAACAACAAACAGCTGTTCAAAAACAAAAACTAATTCAAGTCGACGCGAGCATAAGGCGTTCACGATAGCGGTTCTCCGTTCCAGACATCGGAAAGGAACGCCGTCTCAGATGTGGCTTTGTGAAAACCGACCTCGCAAGATTTACGCAAGGTTTTTGCATCTGCTGTGACTGGTTTTATAGGGCACACTTTTTATAGTTTTTGGTGGCAGTTTTTGGTTTGCCCGAACCGAACCCGCGACCTTCTTAGAATGGGCCTTTTTTACTCGTGTCAACATGGGTGCTCTCTTTCTCCTACACGCATATTATTTAAAACAACATCTTAACTGAGATGCACACACGCACACACACGCACGCACGCACGCACAGCACACACACACGCACACACACACACACCAAACACACACACACACACACACACACACACACACACACACACACACACACACACACACACACACACACACACACACACACACACACACACACACACACACACACACACACACACACACACAACACCAAACGCAGGCAGGCACATCAAGCACTCGTGCTTCTAAAGGGGATATGGAAATGGAGTAGCGTTATATCTGTAATGAACGCCAGACGCACAGATGCTGTAGACATACTGTAGCAGGCAGGGCGCAGACAGGCGGACAAGGCTGGCAGACAGACCGACCGACAGAAAGACACATAGATAGATGAAGGTATTAAAAGTCAACTGATGCCTCCCTGCTTGGCTAGTGAGCTTCGGAGTGAAAGATGATAGGGGAAAGAGACAAGATAGATTGGTAGGAGAGGAGGCGAGAGAGAGAGAGCGTATGACAAGCGAGGGATGATGATAAGCTAAGGGTAAACAGTTCACGGCAGGTTTCCTTTTTACAGGTGATGAATGACAACAACGCTACCCCTCTCTCCCTTCCTCTCGCTCCCTCCCTCCCCCCCATCTGTCCTCTCTCTCATCTCTTACACCATCCACTCCTTCATTACGGCCCTCTTCTCCCCGCCGAGTAAACACTGTCAGAAAACAGACAGAGAGGAGAGGAGAGGTTGGAGAGGAAAAAAAATGGACGACAATGACGGAGAAGTGACAGCTAGAGATGACAATAAGGACGAATCCGCTTTGTTCTTTGTCCGTGTGATGCGTTTCGATGGGATGGGCTTGTAGCTGGAACGGCGACTAATTATTGTTATGATATGGCCAATTTCGTTTAGTTTGTAGTCTCTCAGAGTACAATTTAAACGTCTGAGGACCACTTGTGTAGTAATTGTACAGCGGACGTCACGTCTACATACCTACAGCTCTGACAGTATGGTGAAAAAAAACAGAAACACGATGGAACCGGTTCAGATTCTTGGATGTGGGAACCAGTTTTGAAACAGAACCGGCAGTGGCGTTTCTAAGCAATTTGGAGCCCTAGGCAAGATTTTCCCTGGAGCCCCCCCTTACCAAATGGACCCGTAAGGGGGGCTCAGGAGAAAATTTCCTGTAATGGCACCCCCAAGAGATAAAATTATGAACTATTTTTAAACTAAACAACATATTCCATGTGTTTTAAATGTCCATATGAGGCTTATTAGCCTGGTATCCTTTTAAAGCATGTCTAGTGGTCCCCCCCCCCTTCATGGCCTCACACACAATCCAACCTTTAATGCTGAGTTCATGGCGCTCTGCATCAAGAGATCACTTTTAAGGGCATTACAGACGGGGGGTGATAAACGATCGCACTTTCGCGGCGATTTCGCCGTGCCACTCAGTGCCGAAGTGTTGGGGTGGAAAAATAAAAGCTCAACTGAATCAAGGTCTAAAATCAGGCACAGGCACACACACACGCTTTCTTTATTGCAGGACGTTTTTAAGCACAAAACGCAGGTCCTGTTGAATTTGAACTAGAAGGCGTGATTCATTACTCCCTGTCTGTAAAGCCCTTTAGTCTTTTGTATTGCGTTGTCTAGAACTGAACTCTGACCTTATAGTCTCAGGGTGGACTGGACACTATCCACACGGCTAACTACTGAGTTACTGTCCATTGTCCCAGTGTCCATTGGCAATGGTCAACAAAGATCATATTATAAAGTCCTTTTATAATGTATTTAATTTCCATTTGATTACTGCATGGCAAGCCTTATTGTGGAACTGGAGCTCAGTAGTAATGTTAGCTGTAACTCTGAGCTGAATGTAAAAAAGAAAATGGTGATTACATTTTTAATTGCGTCTAAAGGCCTTGCCAGCCACCTCTTTTTCATCTCCTTTTTCTTCCTGGCATCGCAATTTATGTCCAGGTTCATTCGGTGCAACATAGTTGAGTTTGTCACAGACTGTGACACTGTCTTTGGGTTTTGTGACCTATCTATAACTACAGAGATGTCCACGGGCCACAGCATCTGATAGCAAGAGTGAGTTAATGATTTGAGGCGTTGTAGAGCTTGTACTGTAGGTTTTTTTTTTGCAGGCAACGTGTCCTTGTCCTTGCCTCAGCAGTGACGCTGAATTGAACGGTTCCAATTTTGGGTTAATGAAAGGTCAGGAGTGATTGTGGATGTGGAACATACCTCCGCTCGCCTCTTAAGACTGATTGCTTTTCTCCTCATCTTCCAACTCCACTGACCTTTATTTTAATTAAAAGTACATTATTTACATTTACAAAGTACAGTATGTATGTACTTTGCGGATCAAACAAATGCAGAACAAGGCGTACTTCTAATCTTTTTTTGAATATCGGTAATAGTAATGTTTATAACGCCTTCTCTCTCTCTCTCTCTCTCTCTGTCTCTCTCTGTGTCCTCTCTTCAGGTCATATTTGAGGCAGAAGTCTCAGACAGCAAGGCCGGCTTCATAGCCATCGACGACATTCAGGTGCTCAGCTACCCGTGCGGTAAGTCATTAGCATGCCAGCAATTAGTCCTAGTCGGCTGCTTAGAACGCTGATAGCTCAGGCCACTCATTAGACTGCACCTATGATGGCTTCGGTTGCAGCTGAACGGCTAGATTAGTAGGAAGGTGACACGGGGGGAGGGAAGGAGGGGGGTTGGGGAAAGAAGGAGAGAGAGAGGAGCGAGGGGACAACGACGACGGGCAACAGCAAGGGAGAGAGAGAGAGAGAGAGATGGGTGAAGAGGAAGAGTTGGAAGAGGAGAGACTGGGAGCGATAGAGAGTGAAGCGAGAAATGAGACGGTATTATGGAGAGAGACAATTCTGACCGCTCAGCACTTTAGAGGTATACACACACACCCACGGATGCACGTGCGGTATGTGCACAGATACACACAGACGAGCGCGCACGCACAGTCGCGCACCACACACACACACACACACACACACACACACACACACACACAACACACACACACACACACACACACACAACACACACACACACACACACAGAGAACAGTGGTTGTCTTGTCTCCCACCGAGAGAAGCGAGTCGGAGCAGAGGCGAAGGTTGTGATCCATTTCTAATTGTGGCTAACCTTCGTGTCCCCTTCGTCTCTCCTTAGCTCTTCTGCGTTTCTGTATTTACCGCGTCCCTCTCTCCAATTAAAATATGCTGCAAACGCAGAACTATTCACCTGCCAGGGTGCGAACACATGCACACAAACACGCCTGGCGTGTGTGGGTCCGGAACCCAAACTGGGTCACAACAGAGCCATTCCATGTGACAAGGGGAGGAATGGAGAAAGACAGGCAGGGTTGCTGCTCCCCAATATCCCAGCTCAGACAGCACCGTCAGCCCAGCAGGATCTCTAATGCTGCTTCCTATGTCTGTTAACTATATCGTTCTCACTGTTTTATTTGTCCCCAGACCCCCACTCTGAGAACCATGTGTTAAATGATTGTTTGCATTGTTCCTTTTTCCATCATTTTCCCCCCAACAGACCTCACTGAGACAAAATCTCTCGCCGCTGTAAAAAAATAAATAAGAAGATAAGATCTGTTGAAACATTGTATGTTTCTATATAAGAATTGGACATTAAATTTAAAATAAGAACGTTCCAAATCTTCCAATGGGAAGGGTTAAGAAGTAAGAACACGGGACAACAAGGATAACCCTGTAGGGAAAAACAAGCTGGACTGGAATCAGTCCTCAGTCACACACCACAGAAGGACCATTCATCCTCACAGCTGCAGGACACACACACACACACACACACACGCACACACACACACACACACACACACACACACACACACACACACACACACACACACACACACACACACACACACACGTGTGGTATGTGTTGTTTTTGTGCGCGTGACGGTTCATTTTAGTTCCATCGCCGACTTAACGGCCGCCGATGATTGCAATCACCTCCCCAAGAATGAAAATGTCAAAGTCAAACGGTATCTTCAGGCTCCTGAGCCTGGAGGCTCATTTTATTTGATAAGCACTAGTTTAATTTGAACGCGGGCGACTATTAGCATTTACGCCGCATGCACACTGCTAAGCAACCATATCATTGTATCCCCTTTAGAGTAACGTCCGGCAATAATTCTCGAAAGTGTGACCTCTCCTCTGACCTCATATCCTGCGTGAGAGTGACCTCTGTCACGGTCATATGAGAGAGAAACCAAACAGTCCCAGACAGGGATGATATGAAAACCTCATCTTTCTCCACACTAGATGGCTCATCTTTTTTTTCTCTCTCTCTCTGTGGTTGTTGTGACCTCATTTCCTGTAGATAAATCTCCTCATTTCCTGCGGCTGGGTGACGTGGAGGTAAACGCCGGTCAGAACGCCACCTTTCAGTGTATCGCCACCGGGAGAGACACGTCCAGTCAGAAACTCTGGCTACAGGTACATGCACACACACACACACACACACACACACACACACACACACACACACACACCACACACACACACACACACACACACACACACACACACACACACACACACACACACACAGAGTACACAGAGCAGGGGGTGTTTTTTGCCACTAGGCAGACTAGGCAAGTTGCTTGGGGCGCTATGAGGGGGTTGGGGCACCAGGGCGACCACCAGACATGCTTTCAAAGGATCCCAGGCTAATAAGCCTCATATGGATAAATGGATTGTACTTGCCCTCTATAACTAGATTTAAAACACATTGTTCATATTGTTCATATTTTTATCATATCCCTTGAGGGGCGCCATTTTACCGTAGCTGTCATAGGCCATGACGTCACA
>CM076983.1:42460394-42467894 GCA_039105355.1 Benthosema pterotum | reverse complement strand
AATCTGAGAGGCTGAAATCTCTCGACATGTCCCTCGTGTCAGGAAGCAGGTTGAACTGTGTCTGATTGATAAAATACACACACACACACACACACACACACACACACACACACACACACACACACACACACACACACACACACACACTAAACTAACGAGTGTGTGTGTGTGTGTGTGTGTGTGTGTGTGTGTGTGTGTGTGTGTGTGTGTTGTGTGTGTGTGTGTGTGTGTGTGTGTGTGTGTGTGTTGTGTGTGTGTGTGTGTGTGTGTGCGCGCGTGCAAGTACACATGCACACATCTGCATGTGCTTAGAAATAGGTGCAGTATACTGAACATGCATGTGTGTTAATATGCTTGTGTGTGTATGCTTGTGGGCTTGCTACATGCCGTGCGTGTGTGTGCGTGCGTGCATGGGCGCACGTGCGCACTAGCTGTCATGTGCAGCTGACATGTGGTTAATAAGGTGTCACCACTGTGTTTGAGATGGAATGCTTTATTCATTCACATCCAATACCTTACATATTCAAGTCATCTCCGAGAGAGGGAGGGAGGGAGAGACAGACGGAGAGAGAGAGGGAGAGGAGGGAGGAGGAGAGGGGGGTAGGAGGAGTGACAGAAAGAAGGAGAGAAGGACAGGGTGGAGAGAGGAGAAGGAGAGGGGAGCCGCCGAGAGCCGGCGGGCGGCAAGCGCTCCGACGACGTAAACCCCGAGAGCTCATTATCCGCGGGAATATCCATATCAGAATCGAGAGTTGAACGTGTGCGAATAATATGCAAACACATTCTGTTTATTATTCCTCCCCGCATGAGGAGACTCGGGGAGAGCAGCAGAGAGACAGAGGAAGAAGAGAGAGAATCGGCAAATCAAAGCGCCCGCGAGGGCCACGTACGTTCCCTCCGTACAACAAACGCACGCCACACCGCGCCGCGCTGTTGATTCTTACAGAGCAGAAGCAAAACCTACGCCACCGCTGCTGCCAAGGGTTAGCGGTTCTATTCCCTTTGTAGCATTAATGAGTCAGAGGCACGTTCTTCCTGGCCCACGGCTCTGTTCCGACGTGTTGGCTCAGCGGGGGGGGGGGGGGTGGTTGTAGGGGGGGGTCCACGTGCGTCCCGGGGATGTCGCCACGTATGTTTGTCGTGTTGCCCCAAAGGCTAACTTTGGATAAAAGTGACTCCCAAAAGACCCTACTACGAAGAGAGGGAAACCACCCATGGGGAGGAGGTTGTTTTTCCTTTTCCTTTTTTTCTCCTTTACTTCTCTCTCTTTCCCTCCCAGTTCGTTCCTGAAAAGCTGCCATTTTTTTCAGAGACATGTGCATATGTAAGCGTCTCATGTTTATTTATCCCGTATATTTATCATGAATATGAGATGTAAGGGGGAAGAGACAGATGAGGATTCCATGCGGGAGTGTGTCTGAACATCCACAGAAACATGACGGACCCACTCTGCATACAATATGCAGCAGGGAGGGCAGGGGCGGATCTAGGCATGGGCATGGGGGGGGGGCAATGCCCCCCTAAATGCCCAGTCTGCCCCACCAAACACGATGGCATGCAAAACAACCCTGGATATTTCAAATGAAAGTGCTTGCATTTAAAATGATTTGATACACTACTACTGCTACTACTGACTAACTAGTTGTGGCACCACTAAACCAACAGCATTTCATCATTGAAAACAGAAAACTCTCTGAGTCAGACCTTTAGCTTTATGCATGCTGCGTGTCTGTTGCAACTTCAACAACAACTGATGTTATTATTGATGCTTTACTTGATAAATAAAAGTCCTGTAACCGAAAATGGTATGGGTGCGGCGTGGCGCGAAGCGTCACGGGCGATGAAGCCGCACCCATACCATTTTCTCCTGCACCCCCCCCCCCCCCCTCCCCCAATTGGGAAATGTTACATCCGCCCCTGAGGGAGGGACGACTCCAAAGTGTGGCTTTTTACGTTTTTACACGAAGGTGGATATAGATAGATTTAATATATTTTCCTGTGACATATTTACAACTGTCCTCTGTCGATATCCACAGCGATTTTTTTGTTTGTTTTTGGGGTTGAGCCGTAAATTATTAAACGGAAATCGCACAAGTTTGCATCTGTACTTTTTAGGTGTGAACATTAGCCAAACATGGCAGTTGTACAAGTTCACCAGGCGGTGATGGGTGGCATCCACGTTGTGCCTGTCAATGACATGTCAGTGGCGATTAAGCCGTCGATCCAGAGACTGGTCGTTATATAGGAACGATGTCACAAAACACCCAATTGCATCGGGGGACGGTGTAGCGGCGCCGCGCCACTACTCCACAACTCTCATGTTTATTCATCAGCATGTCACATGGGAAAACGGCAAAAAGATGGAGATGAATCAAAGGGAAGCAAGTGGGGGGGTTCCTTGTATTCATTTTTTTCCCCCAGCCTTCCACCTCATTTCCTGAACATTCTGCTTTGAGGAGGTGTTGCGCAGACGCATTCTGTTCGTTTACTCTGGATATATACATTATATTTTAATTGTGATTATGATGAATGCGAAGGGAGAGGGTAGATCAAAACAGCCTGTGGCTGATAAGGATCTGACTAAAGGGAATTGAATCTTATTCAGGATATGATGAATACAACAGAATGAGTCATCTACAGCAGTGGTTTTTGAACTATCTTTGAACTAACAAATGGGAAAGACAATACCTCACGTTACACCTGGATGCATAGTAAAATAACTTGCTGATCTACACAAGCTCGCTTTGCCTGCAATGCCCGGCCCAAAATATGTTGAAGTTTTTTTTTTTTTTCTATTTATAGAGCACCTTTCACAGACAATCACAAAGTGCCAACACACATACACACAGTCACATGCAAATTTGCATTGGACATTGAGTGTGCAAAGAGTACTATTATTCATCACTTCTTATACAGTATGCAGTATGTGTGTTTCTCACATAATCCCTATGGCACACCTGCTCCTACATGATCCCTGGCCAGGCAACAGGAATGTCAACCATTTTTAGCTTTTAAGATTCCTTACAGGTGTAGCCTGGTCTAGCCCTCAATGATTTTGGCCTTGGGGGGCGGGGGTGTCGTGGGATACCCACGGCGGAAGTGCTGCGCTCTGATTTGATCTCACTAATGTGTCGTCATCTCCGGCCCCTCCCACGCCGTCCACTGCTGTTCTACGTCACATCATTTAGAGCGACGCCCACCCCGGAAGGTTGACACGCCCCTCAAGGCCACTTTCCAACGCGCGTTAGTCCAGCTTTCCGTTTTCGCGCAAGGCGGACGAAAATGAAAGCCTGGGTGTCGAGGCTATTACAGGTGTAACATGTCTTCATGCATTGATAATGTAGATACCAGAGGAGAAGGCATATCTCTGTATCAGTCGAGGTTCTAAGGACCCCCCCCCCCCAACACACACACAGTCACATTGCAGATGTAAAGCATATAATTCTGCCTTGGCGTGGACAAAGTTTGTGTGTGTGCGTGTGTGTCCGCGTGTGTGTCACAAGTGGTTTGCTCAGAGTATAGCTCAGATAAAGTCTTGCCCTCTGGTTACTACAGTGGCACAACACATCATCATGCCAGCTCATATTAACACACACTACACACACACACACACACACACACACACACACACACACACACACACACAACACACACACACACACACACACAACACACACACACACACACACACACACACACACACACACACACACACACCACTGTGCCAGCTTGCATTACACACATGATCCATGGCCTCAAAAGCTCTTGCAGCATTACCATCACAACACATATACACACGCGCGCACACACACACACACACACACACACACACACACCACACACACACACACACACACACACACACACACACACACACACACACACACACACACACGCACCCATGCATGCACACACACACAAAGCTTATCAAAATGCAATAAGCAAGTACTCCATCCATAACCACACAGACAGACAGATTGACTTGTATTGACATTTGTATTAACCTTGGACCACCAAACCTAACTTGGGACAGTTTTCCTGATTGTTGCATGCACACACGCACATACACGCCTCACTGTCAGAGTTAGTGAGAAAGGTGAGGCTTTAGGCTGTGTAGAACTATAGAATATGGTAGAACTACCACTGTTGTTCATCAATAGGACTGTCCCTCTATTATTCAGCCATAGTAGAGTTTGAGGACCCCCCCTCCCTTGAGGACCTGAAACAGATGAAACACATGCGGGGGCGGATTGGACATCTGGAGTACAGGGAGTTTTCCCAGTGACCTGCGCCACCTAGTGGCCTGGACAAGATCCAAAATGCACTAGTGGCACTTCCAAAATGCAATAGAATGTGCTGCTCGCCTGGAACATACAGATCAAAATGACCATTAATCTTAATCTACATTCTCTAGTTGTGTAGAGATGTGTTAAAATATTCACATGATGAATATTTTAACTCTTGAGGGTGTGAAAATGAAACCAAATGGACCCGCAAGGGTCCATTTGGTTTTATTTTTACAGTTACATTTTTACAGTTACATCTGGTTAACCAGCTGCCCCCCCCCTCAGGGTGGCCTGGCAAAGGCAAAATTGTCCCGGTGGGAAAATATGTGCCAATCCGCCCCTGAGCACATGAAACAATCAGTGTTATCAGTATTGGGAAATTGTAATATCTTTACTTTACTTGTGACCCCTTAGGAAAAGTAATAACATTACATTAAATATGACTAGAATCAAAGGATAATATATAACATATTACAATATTACTTTCCCAAGTCCACCCACCCACAAAGGAATAGAGATGTCCAACACAATCTGTTTAGCGACAACTGTAATAACTTGTACTGTATGTCCTGTGTGCAGAATGCTGTGGTGGATTATGATCTACAAACTACTGCACATCTCTGCTGTTATCTGCTGATAGTTTGTATATCTGCTCTATTTTCACAACAAGCTCAAAATCAAAAGCATGTTTTGAAAAAGTAACATAGTTATTACTAGGGATGTTGAATGATTAAAAAATTTAATCAAATTAATCACAGCTTCAAATTAATTTAATCATGATTAATCACCATTCGAACTATGTCCAAAATATGCATGTTTTCCTGTACAGGATTTCAACATTTAAAAAGGAAACCGAATCTGTAAAGAAAATAACCATTTATCTTTAAAATATTTATCAAAATAGGTGATCTACAAGCCCTCAATGCTTGTAGATCCTCCAGCTATACTCTATGGCTCTGGTTACAGGGAGACACACGGCTATATGTCTCCGTAAATCTGTGCTCTACCCCATTTCTCTCAATGAGAAAATGCTCAGTGGGTTGAGTGAGTTTGCACATGAGTTAATTGCGTTAAATTTTTTAATCAGATTAATCAACAAAATTAATTTAATCCCATTAATTAACTATTTCAACAGCCTTAGTTATTACACATTTTGGCAGAGTAATACCGTTACTTTACTTTTGCTCAAAAAGGTAAAAATATCACAGTAATATGTAATATTTAGTTGGGGGCGGGGCGCCATTCCGAAACAACCGCCACTTAGAAACACCTCCATTTCGAAGCATCCCCATTCCGAAGCCCCCCCCATTTCGGAATAATGTGATTTCGGAATGGTGATGTTTTCCCATTTTACTAAAGACATCGCCATTCCGAACGCCCCCCCCCCCCCCCCGCCCCCCCCCCGCAAACAATCAATAGCGCACGCTCTCTCTCCCGCCCCCCCCCCCCCCCCCCCCCCCGCCCAAAACGCGCGCGCCCCTTCTCTCCCTCTGCTGCTCTATCGCCCCCCGACCGAACGCCCCCCCCCCTGTGTTATTTTATTCATTTCGTAAAGTCTACAGATATAGCCTAGCCTTAGAGTCTTAGAGCCTTATTAAAGTTGCACATAGGCTCCTCACTGTATGTCACGCTATAGGCTACCAATAATGTATAGGCCTATAACATAAAGCATCGGCATGGGCACATAAAGTTCCCGACATGAAGCTGTATTCGTAATGTGTTCAGTACAGTGTCCAACAACACAGCCACGTGTTGCGGTTTACAGCTGAGCTGACAGACAGACAGGCAGGCGGGCGGACGGACGGACGCACAGACCTAAAATCGGGATCTAAAATGCACGCGCGGCTGTGCCAACGCTCAGTTACACACGCCTTTTTACACCAGGGCAGGGCGAATATTTTTTCTGTCACGGACCAAAATTTGCCACGGACCACCATTTGGTGTCGACTTCAGTCGCTCATTCTCTCTGACCCAAAACTAAGGATTTTCAAGTTTTGGTCCACAATTTAGGAAATAACTGGCAAAACGTTGGTCAAAATAACAATTCTACTGCATTTTGTTCTTGAAAATTAATTAGCCTAATTCAGACGTTTAAACACAGCCTATAATTTCACTCTTGAGAGCGTGAAGAGTACAGATCTATAAGTGTCCATTTGCAACTGTCCATCATTTAGCTGGGGACCAGCGACCACCTGGAATCCTCTCAGGGACCACTGGGTGGTCCCCGACAACTCTTGAAAACCACCGCAACTAGTAAGTAAGTAACGGATCGCATTTCGTTAAGGCTGTAGCGCGCGGCACTGCTCTCCCCCTCCCTCCCTCCCTCTCCCTCTCCCTCTCCTCTCTCTCCTCTCTCTCTCTCTCTCTCCCCTCTCTCTCTCTCTCCCTCTCTCTGTCTCTCTCTCTCTCCAAGCTCTTAATAAAATAGAACTACTATGTTGAATGAATGTCTGAGTCTAGGCTATAATATTTCAGAAATATTAGATTCACAAATAAATAGAACTACTCTGTCATTCAACATAGTAGTTCTATTTTATCACTGCGCTGTGAGAGGATCAATAAGGTCCCTGGTCTGTGGCTCAAATAGTAGGCATTATTTGGAGGCCTATTTGGCTATTATTTGGATTTTTTTTTCTTCAATATTGGGGTGGCACTCATATTGGCTCGCTATAATAATGATCAATCAGAATATTCACACCGTATGAGGATCCGATTCTTATTACATTTGTCCGAGGAGAGCAGAGCGTTTTCTCCTGCTCAGTGCACTGACAGCACGCATCATCAGCATGTTGTATTAGTTCAATCTATATCTGTATCTAATTCAATTATTGGCAAAAGCCGTTGTGTAACTTTACATCGAGACCCCAGGCCCAGGTGGGATAAATACCTTTATATCCTATGTAGGGATATTCTTCTTCTTCATACCGGTACAATTTGTCATGAAATGAAAGTAGCTGTCGATCTTTTTCCATAATGCAGGTGTAACCAATCTGTATAACGAGCCGTCCATCAGTGTTGCGCACCAACGGCTATAATATCATATAGGCTAAGATGTTCGCATCCCCTGTGTGAGTTTTAACGTGGTCAACGGTTCTTCCACTATGCCCATTTGTGAGCCCAGTCTGTCTCAGACAGACTCCTACACTAGGCCTACATGCATGATTATGAGTGCAGTGCATTCAGGGACTGAAGTTGCATATGGGGCTATGTTCGT
>CM076983.1:42443097-42459894 GCA_039105355.1 Benthosema pterotum | reverse complement strand
ATAAGTACAAGCAAAACACAAACCCTATTTTGACTGAATGTTCCATTTGTAAAAAGAACAGCACACATGCTCTGGATATGCCAGAAAAATAGGCCAGTTTGGGGCAGGCATACAAATAGGAGTGATTGTATCCTGCCATGTTTCGCTGCTAAGATCCAGAGAGGTACTGTATACCCATCCTGGGTATAAGCTCTTGTTGTGACATATTTGCTTACAAGTCCACTGACCTCCCTGGCTGGCCGGACAGTCTGAAGGAACACTTCAAAACCACTAGAGGAAAAGTTGTAAATGTCAAAGATGTGATGTGTCAGGGGCGTTTTTGCCATTAGGCAGACTAGGCAGTTGCCTGAGGGGAGGGGGCGACCTCCAGACATGCTTCAAAAGGATATATCCCAGGCTAACCAGCCTAATATGGATAAATACATTGTACTTATGCTCTATAACTAAATTTGAACATTTAAAACACATATGTTATTCAGTTTAAAAATAATTCTGAATTTTATCATTTGGGGGGCGCCATTTTACAGGACATCCCCCCCCCACCCCCCCCCCTTACTAAACGGGTCCGTTTGGCTTCAGGGAAAATCTTGCCTAGGGCTCCAAATTGCTTAGAAACACCACTGGATGGTGTAGTGGGGTAATGGTCTAGTACAGGGGTTTTCAACAGCTAAATGATGGATTGTTGGTTAGCCAGATCAGATGTACATACTGTAACTCTTGACAGCGTAAACATGAAACCAACTGGACCCGCAAGGGTCCATTTGGTTTCATGTCATAGGTAAAATTTTAATCATCTGAACTAAGTCTACACAACTAGAGAATGTAGATGATTAATGGTCATTTTGATGCTTGCCTGTTTTGTTTCCCAAATCCAACCTGGAATGGTGGACAAAAACAAAACAAATCTTTAGTTTTGGGGTCTGTGGGGCTAAAATGTCACCAAATGGTGGTCCTCCGTGGCTCAAATGCTGAATAAATAGCGGGCCCTGGTATCAAAAAGATTGAAAACCACTGCTCTAGTACATAGCATATACTACTACTTCGGCATCTTCATGTCACTAAAGTGTGCCTGTGCTGACCGAGGTCCACTGGCTTCAGAGTGTCTGGAAACAGCTTCAGATTGCTGAGGCGTTCAGAACAGACACACAGCAACTGAGCTAGAAAAAAAAAACAGCTTTGCCCTTCAACAGTTTGGGATCTCAGGGGAATACTACGAACCCAAAATTCAATGAGCATTCCAGAAACATGAAAAAAGACAGCATATCTCAATCTTCAAAGTCAAAGAGGACAACATATTCAAATACTTCGGATCGCATGACATACTTCTGCACAGAGCCTTCCTCAGAGCATTTATAAACAGATTCAACTCAGCAATACACAACTGGGATTTGGACCTAGTAATTTTTTTTTTATCCCATACGGGAAGCAATCACAGGTATAATTATTTTTTTTAAAGGGAACTCTACCCATTTTCAACATTTTTTCTGAGAGCGTACAAATGCAACCAAATGAACCAAATGAAGAAGTCTATAGAAAACTATTAACATGATGATGTCATCAAGATGTTTCACCATGTTAGTGGTTTTCTTCAGACCTCCATTTCTTGGGAACACAGAATGGGGGACCTTTTTTTTTTATCATGTCCACCGAGCACCTCTAGGGTATATTAATGACATTAAAATGTTGAAAGACATTGCATTGCATTAAAGACATTGCATAATATTGTTTCTGGCATAATTAATCGCTTAGATGCCATACATAGCATTAAATAGCTCGGATCACAGATAGACCTGTCCAAAAAATCATTTTGCGTGACAGGGAGGAATTTCTCCAGCTGGACGTGACACATGGAAGAACACATTATTCCGACCAGTTCCTTTCCCCTACATCAGACCCACAGCTGGCCAGGGAAGTGGTTTAGATACCAAGATTCAGGGGCGGATCTAGGCATAGGCATGGGCAATGCCCCCCCAAATGCCCAGTCTGCCCCACCAAACACGATGGCATGCAAAACAACCCAAGATATTTCAAATTAAAGAGCGTATATTTAAACTAACTACAGCTGTGTCACCACTAAACCGACAGCATTTCATCATTGAAAACAGAAAACTCTCTGAGTCAGACCTTTAGCTTTATGCATGCTGTGCGTCTGTTGCAACTTCAACACAAACTGATGTTATTATTGATGCTTTACTTGCCCAATAAAAGTCCTGTAACTGAAAATGGTATGGGTGCGGCTTCGCGCCACGGGCGATGAAGCCGCCACCCTACCATTTTCTCTTTTGCCCCCCCCCAATTGGGAAATGACCTGCCCCTACCAATACCCAATCTCCCCCACAATTCCGTCCCTGCCAGGGTTGCTGCATGTTTTTTGTGAGGGTATACTCCCACCTACCCTCGGGGACAACCAGGAGAACAAACAAGCTCCACACACAAAGGTCCTTTTGCCAACCTTGGGCACTGATGACACGGAGGAATAGAACATACCCCCACCACCCTAAAGCGTCCCCAGCGAGAGTCGAACCTAGGACCTTATCTAACTGTGAGCCTACAGCACTAGCAACTGTGCCACCACTATGCCCCCAGGATCTTTCATCTTTCTCTATCATCATCACACAAGGAAATCAGCTCAGCCAGCACTCACTTCCCCCATTAACTGTTTCCAATGGCAACCACATATAGACACTTGATCCCATGGTCTCTGTTGTCCACTAATTAGCTTCTTGTTAACTCTTCTTTTCTCATGTGAAGTCAGATTTTTGAGCGGCGCCTATAACCACTCCAAAGTAGCAACGTGTATAGGCTTATACTGTGACTGTCCATGTGTCTGTCCCTGCGTCTGTATACTGTATATGTCTGAGCATGGAAAGCTGAAATACAGTATATCTGTAATTTCTTGACTGTTTCAGATGTGGAGAGGCTTGCCGGAACCAGTCTGAACCCCTGGGCGTGTTGGGGGAAGTGATGTTTCTAAGAAATTTGGAGTCCTAAGATTTTCCCTGGATTTTCGAAAAATGACGAAACCCAGCAAAAACGCAAGGCTATAGCCTTACGGTCTTGCACAGCATGCCGTTTTTCAAATCCTCAAAACGCTGAAAAACAGTAAGGCCTTGTGTTTTTTCAAAATCTCGATTTTCCCCCATTGTTGTTGTGGGGAGACCCCAGAGACTCCCATATTGTTATTATTATTGCCTGCACTACACATGCTGTGATTTTTTTTGTGTGTTGGTAGATGGTAGGTACTGTAGATAGAAAATTGAAATAGACACTGTGAAAAGTAACATGCAGTGAAATCGAGTCAAGGGCAGAGGTCACCTCCAAGGCAAAATGGCTCTCTAGCAAGGACACCGTCTTTATATTTTAACCCAAATCGTAGAGCTGTTCTTATTCAAGCGAAAGGCTTGCCAATACAAATTCCTTGTTTGTGACTTTGTGCAGGCATAGCTGCCAATACAAATAATTCTGATTGACTTGTCAATCTGCATGTGCACAATACGCATAGTGTAGGCTATACTGTAGTCATGTATCTGTGATTGTGTATATACACAGACATGCACACAGACAGAGCAGACACAACCTGGCATTTGGCCTGTTTACTGTGGATCCCTGCCATAATCTGTGGATGCCACTTTTCTCCAGACTCTGAGACATTGCAGAAGGTACTTGCCTGCATGGGAAGCAACTCGGAGAGGACTAATGGCACACTGTGATAGTCTTGGTGTTAAAGAAAATCAAAAAGAAAAGTGATCTATAAAGGAAAAAAAAAATCTTTGTTTTTGACGGCGAAAGCTTGAACGATACTTGTTTTTCAGGCAGACAAGAACTGAGTAACGGGAGCCATTACACCACAGATTGTTCAAAGGACGAAGCTCAATTGCTTTTTGCCAAAAGGGGAAAACAAAATCGACAGTCATCTGGAGAATCAAGGGGATTTTTAGAAGTGCAACGGCAGCCTGGTTTGAGTAAGTGCCACCGCACCTGAGCATCATATACATTTGTAGTAGTTTTAAGCATTTAGAACAGTGTGTGTTTGTGCATGCCTGTGTGTATGTGTGTATGCGTGCAATGCATGCAGTGGTGGACTGGGCAAAAAAAAAAACGGCCCGGACATTTTTAGCGTGATTTGGCCTAGACCGGCCCACCACAACCAGCGCGTGATGGACCTATTCCACCTGGTATAGTTGGTTAACCAGATGTAACTCTTTGAGAGCGTAAACATGAAACCAAATGGCCGCTTGCGGGTCCATTTGGTTTCATGTTAACACTCTCAAGAGTTAAAATATTCATCTAAATTGGCCTAAGTCTAGTTAGAAAATGTAAACGAAGAATGCTCATTTTGGTCTGTATGCTTGACTGTTTTGTTTCCCCAAATCCAGCCTGGAATTGTCGACAAAAGCGAAATACATCTTTGGCCTGAATATAAGACTATTTTTTTCCCAATGGAAATATCCCAAAAATGGAGTTGTCTTATATTCAGGGACTATACTAGTTGACATTCAATGTTCTTTTTTCTGTAAAAACAATACGGTACATCTTTGATTTTAGAGTCTGTGGGGGCTAAAATGTTATCAAATGGTGGTGGTCCTCCGTGGCTCAAAATTCTGAATGAATAGTGGGCCCTGGGATCAAAACCAGTGCTTTTAATCATACCGTGACACCACCGGCCCCTACGGGTCGTGGCCCACCGGGAAACCTCCCCGTATGCCCAATGGTCAATCCGAACCGGTGTGTGCGTACGTGTGTTTTTGGGAAATTGCATATGTCTGTCTGTTTGTGGGTCCATTTCGTGCATCTGTGTGTGTGTGTGTGTGCGTGTGTGCGTGCATGCGTGCTGCGTGTGTGTGTGTGTGTGTGTGTGTGTGTGTTGTGTGTGTGTGTGTCACTGAGAAGGCGATGCAGTGTATATTGTGGTGGTGGGTGCTGGCTGTACCCTGGCTGGTGGTGGTGGTGGAGGCTCAGGGGCAGGAGGTGGTGGTGGTGGAGGGCTGTCCTGATGTCTGTCAGTGCTCCAGGAGGAGCAGTCCTGAAAGGTCAGAGGTCAACTGTCATAAGCTGGGGCTGCGTGACCTGCCGTCCAAACTGCCCGCCGACGCCTGGATCCTGAAACTAGGTACGGATACGTTATAGCTGTCGTTGTCATCATCGCCGGGTGGAAATCCAGTGGTTTTCAACCATTTTCATACCAGTTGATGTTGAGTGTAGTCTTGGTCAAAATAACAATTCTCCTACATTTTCGAATTAGTAGATTGTTGAAAATTAAGTAATTCAGATGCTTGAATATAATATAACTCTCTTGAGAGCGTAAAATTAAACCAAACGGTCCCGTAATCATTTTACGCTCTTAAAAAGTTACAGATCTGTAAGGGTATATTTGGTTACCAACTGTCCATCATTTAGCTGGGAACCACCTTGTTAATACTTGTCAGTCTTGGGTTATTTAATTATTCATAAAACCCCACACAGACCACTCTCACTATACTTTTTATTTATTTTGGATATCTACATCTTTGAAAGTACGTTGTAAAAAATATGTATATGTGTGTGTGCGTAAGTAATTATTAATTATTAAAACATGACATTTTGAGACGAGGAGACACAAAGGCTTCTGCCCAACAGAAACGCCACTCATTCAACAAAGAACGACTCATGTAATAATATTGTGACGAATCAATGAGATTGATTTCATATTAAACACATTGGGCTCATCTCCCTTTTCCCGCTGCCTGAAGGTGAGAACGGCATTACGGACCTCAAGGCCAACGCTCTGAAGCCGATCCCCAAGATTGAGAGCATCAATTTGGAACGCAACGCTATCAGGTCCATTCACCCCAAGGCTTTCTCTGGCGCGAGACGTCTGATGCTCCTCAATCTCTATGGCAACCATATCACCCAACTCCCATCAAAAGGCTTTCAGGTAGGCTTTAGATGGATCCCTGACTAATAAGATAAAAATTGCTTAAAACATTATGCTTTCCCTCTATAACTAAAATAAACAAATAAAAACACCAATGGCATCTTATTTCTTTCATAAATAGCGAATATTTCACTCAACAGGAACTGCTCCTGGCGCAGGATGATGATGTCACGTGTGATCTAGCTCTATAGAATATATGGATGAACATGCTCATGTGACATCATCATCCTGCGACCGGAGCACCGCCTATTGAGTGAAAGATTCTCTATTTCTGAAAGAAATAAAGTATTGAAGATGTTTTTATCTGCATGTTTTAGTTATAGAAAGCAAGTATAGTGTTTTAAGGCTTATTTGTCTTATTAGCCAGGGATCCTTTTAACTGATTTCAAAGGCAGCTGTATTTCTACAATCTTGACAGAAGTACTACTGTATGTATGCAATAAATAGAATTTGTAATTATTATAAGACTGTTTTTCCACCCTTTGAATGAACAAATATTAGAATTGACTGAGATCACAGTCTCAGTCTTTCTTGTCGCTTGCATTAGGTGGTCTTCAATCACAGTGTTCTGATGAGTGCAATGGGATGCAAAAATTAAAAGAAATGTGGTAGAGTTCAGCTTCTAGCCAACGCCAATCCGAATAGTTAGCAACTGCTGATATTAGGGTTGTCCCGATTTTTATTCGCGATCCGGTCCCGATCATTTGAGTTTGAGTATCTGCGATCCCAATATTCCCGATCCGATCACTTTTTTTTTGCTCCCAATACAATCCCGATCATTTCCCGATAATTTTTCCTGATCAGATACATTTTGCAAATGCATTAAGAAAAAAAGGACTAAAACAATTAAATTGTACCAAGAAAAAGATCTTGTATGAAGTCACCATATAGCAAATGTATAACAGACTAGAATAGCACTCCTCAAATGTGCACTTTCCACAACATTAATTTACTGCCATAGTGTCAACCCCTTACCACTGTGTCTGATCACTGTTATACTGATATATTTACCAATACTGAATGGTCTGATGATGACAAATTAGGGCCAATACAGATACATTTCTGGTACCGATACAGTATTGATGATACCGATACAGTATCGGGACATCCCTAGTTGATATGCAGTTCAAGCTTTTACATCTTGGCGCACCAGTGCCATGGACACAGATGGATTGGAAGAGATAGTGAAGGGCTATAATTAGCTGAATTACTATGCAACATATACGCGCGAAACGTAGGCCTGTTTTTATTTCTACCTCATTGTAATAGCGTCCTTCATCCTCTGCCACTCAACAGGACCTTCTGAACCTGCGTTTTCTCATGCTGGGTCACAACCAGATCGGCAGCGTGAAGCCTGACATGTTTGTGGGCATGAAGAACCTGTCAGATCTCGACCTGCCGCTCAACTCTCTGACCATGCTCCCGTCTAATGCTTTCAAGCCCCTGATAGCGCTCAAAGTGCTGGATCTGGCCTTGAATCGGCTCCAAAAGATCACTCCGAAGACCTTCACCGGCCTTCAGACACTCATGTTTCTCAACCTTGACAACAACAGGTGAGCTTTAGCTGCTGCAGGGGCGGATGTAACATTTCCCAATTGTTGGGGCAGGAGAAAATGGTATGGGCGCGGCTTCTCCCCCCAGCCGCGCCCATACCATTTTCAGTTACAGGACTTTTATTGGGAAAGTAAAGCATCAATAATAACATCAGTTGTTGTTGAAGTTGCAAAAGACACAGCATGCATAAAGCTA
The DNA here is from genome assembly GCA_039105355.1 of Benthosema pterotum. Taxonomy (NCBI): domain Eukaryota; kingdom Metazoa; phylum Chordata; class Actinopteri; order Myctophiformes; family Myctophidae; genus Benthosema; species Benthosema pterotum. The sequence continues at coordinate 42,452,231 of CM076983.1, read as the reverse complement.
AAGGTCTGACACCGAGAGTTTTCTGTTTTCAATGATGAAATGCTGTTGGTTTAGTGGCGCCACAATTGTAGTTAGTTTGTAGCAGTGTTTCAAATCATTTTAATTATAAGCACTTTGATTTGAAATATCTTAGGTTGTTTTGCATGCTATCATGTTTGGTGGTAACCTGACTCTTGCCAGATTGCGGTAGTAGTAGTTCACAAGTTCCCTCCTCCTACCTTGATCTGGGAACTCTCAAACAGAAACTATGTGGGACAACAGCAGAACAAAAATATGATATATCTAAAATAATTTGGAATTGCAGTGTTGTTAGGTTGTTGTTTACATTAGAGCAGCGGCACAGCTTCAATATGTCATCAGTCTCACGTTGATCCGACTCCAGCAGCCGCCGTACGGAGGCATATACCTGTAGCTCCGATCAGATTTTGATCGGAGAGCATTGGGTCTGCCCCCGTGCTTCCAGATGGAGCAGTAGAAGAATCGCACTGCTGCCCCCCAGATGGCGGAGTCAGGTAGTTTGGTGGGGCAGTCTGGCATTTAGCTGCTACAGTACTGTGTGCCATATTATGTTGTTGACGCCTGCATGTAGCATTTTCTACTACAGTGACAATCGCTGTTATACCACATGCCCCAGCGTTGAACTTGCACATCGCACCACTGTTAAACTCCCGTGACTCGGGAATGAACTTGCACTTTGTGCATAATAATGATCATCATCTCCCCGCAAAATCATTTTCCCCGCCATATTCCCCCTGGGGGGGCATGCTTAAAGACAAACATCAAAAGTCCTGGCTGCCGCATGAAGTCATTTATGAAAGCTAGACGTTGCAGGAGATATCGCGTCTCAAAATAAAAAAAATATATATATAACTTCTTGCCATGAACAGGAACCAAAGTGGATGTGTCACTATTCAGATGCATATGTGATACGCTTTATGAACCATCGTTAAAAAAAGGGCAAAAAATAGAATGGAACCACTCTCAAAACCAAAGTTCTTTTGGTGGAAAGTGGGCTATAAGTAATGCATGTGGGGGATCACACTATTATGCCTCCCAGTTCCACACAGGAACCAAGCTGTTGAAGTCACTAATACAGAGAACACCCTAGACCTGCTGCTGGCTTAGTTCCCAGCCATGAGCACAGCCTGTTGTGTGTTCAGTCACAGGGGCGGATCTCGGCATGGGCATGTGGGGCAGGCAATGCCCCCCTAAATGCCCAGTCTGCCCCACCAAACATGATGGCATGCAACAACACAACCCAAGATATTTCAAATTAAAGTGCGTATAATTAAAATGATGTGAAACACTTCTACTGCTACTGACTAACTACTACAGCTGTGGCACCACTAAACCAACAGCATTTCATCATTGAAAACAGAAAACTCTGAGTCAGACCTTTAGCTTTATGCTGTGTCTGTTGCAACTTAACAACAACTGATGTTATCGTTGATGTTTACTTGCCTAATAAAAACTCCTGTAACCGAAAATGGTATGGGTGCGACTTCATACCATCCCCCCCTCCATTGGGAAATGTTACATCCGCCCCTGCCCAGACATTGTGGGCAGGAATGTTTTACACCTGTGCCTGTCATGGAAATGATCAAGTGTTTTGTCACATAAACCTCAATGAATACCTATAAAAAAAAGACGAAAGGCTTTACTACTACTATACAATGAATGTATCCAATTATAGGATATTAATATCCTCTTATCAAACATTAATACATTTCTATTCCGAGTTCAGTGTAACCAGGGTGTTTCCAATTCTCTCCTTCCTGCACTCAGTCTGAAGACCATTCCTCCTGGGGCGTTCAGACCTTTGTCCGCTCTGGAGATGCTGGTTCTGGATAATAATCTGCTAACCACCCTGACGGCTGCGGCGCTAGATGGTCTGAGCAAACTGGAGGTGAGAAGATCATTTAAGATCATTCCATGACTGGACTGACTGACTGACTGACTGACTGACTGACTGACTGACTGACTGACTGACTGACTGACTGACTGACTGACTGTCTGTCTCTCTCTCTCTGACTGACTGACTGACTGACTGTCTGTCTGTCTGTCTGTCTGTCTGTCTGTCTGTCTCTCTCTCTCTCTCTCTCTCTCTCTCTCTCTCTCTCTCTCTCTCTCGCTCTCTCTCGCTCTCTCTCTCGCTCTCTCTCTCGCTCTCTCTCGCTCTCTCTCGCTCTCTCTCTCTCACACACACACCCACACCTGGCAAAAACGCAAGCATTGCCACAGCATGCGTTTTTCATCATTTTGAGGATTTTTGAAAAATGTCGAATTTTGAAAAAAACGCAAGGCTATAGCCTTACAGTTTTTCATTGTTTTGAGGATTTTCAAAAAATGACGAAAAATGACAAAACCCGGCAAAAACGCAAGGCTATAGCCTTACGGTCTTGCACAGCATACCGTTTTTTATCGTTTTGAGGATTTTTGAGGATTTTGAGGATTTTCCGAAAAATGACGAAATTTCGAAAAAGCGCAAGGTTATAGCCTTACGGTTTTTCATAGTTTTGAGGATTTCCGAAAAATGACGAAACCTGGCAAAAACGCAAGGCTATAGCCTTACCGTCTTGCAAATACACTGTATGTGCATTTGTGAAAATACTGTACAAATACAGATAGAGCAGAGAGGATTTTGGTGCAATAATTCATTGTTGAAAAAAGCATTTGAAATAGTATATTTATCTCTGTTGAAGTTTGGAATATTTCTGAATAAAATCTATGTAAAGGTAAATAGTTTTGCCGAGCCATGGGGCCTGGAGCCTGTCCTCCATTTCTGTATAGCGTGAGGAGGTGGATGTACAACTACACCCCCTGGACATAACGCTATCCACTCTCAGTGTCAAGCAGTGAGGTTTTTGGGTCACAGTCTGGCCAGGGATCGAACCTGCGCCCTCCCAGACACTCTCTGCATTACCACATTATTATTTCAATATTATAAAATAGGTTCAACCAGCTTAAATGTGGAACTAACTATGTTTTGTTAACCTATTGTAGTCAAATGCCATGTTTTGCATATGGAGAAGATTCCACATGTAAATGTAGTGTTCTCAGCATTACAAGCATTACACAATATGCTGTATCTTACAGCAGTTTCAAATCCGCTATCCCTGTGTAGTTCGTGTAGTTCTAAGAGGATATTATGATTGAAATGCATTGACACTGCACTGAAGAGGCAAGGTCCTGAGGCTATAGAGAAATACAACATGGGATCATTAATTCCTCCCGTTTTCCAGGTTTTTTTTTTCCTGATAGCTAACACATGGAACCCTAACAGAAAAAAGGTCCTAAAAGAATCAAATCATTGAAGGGGAATTCCACCCATTTTCAACATTTTTTCTGAGAGCGTACAAATGCAACCAAATGAACCCGATAGGGTTCATTTGGTTGCATTTGGTTGCTCTCAGAAAAAAAAGAAGCGTCTAAAGAAATCACATAACATGGTGAAAATACATCTTGATGATGTCATCAAGATGTTTCACCATGTTAGTGGTTTTCTTCAGACCTCCATTTCTTAGGAACACAGAATGGGGAAACTTTTTTATCATGTCCACCCAACACCTCGAAGGTACATCAATTACATAGTAAAATGTTGAAAATGGGTGGAATTCCCCTTTAACATGGTGAAACACAACTTGATGATGACATCACGTTGCGTTTCACCAGGCTTATGATTTTTTTCAGACCTTTTTTTCAGATTCCCCTTTAATCTCACCATCAAAACGTGTCATGCATGCATCCATGTCAGTGAAAAACAGCAAACCCGGACTGCGTGTGAGCTACATATAATGCCTGAAACAGTACATTGCATTGTATGTTGTATACCAGGAGCTGTACCTGCGTAACAACGAGATCGAGACTCTGCCCGTGGATCTGTTCCGGAGCACACCCAAACTCTCCCAGGTGGCTCTCAGCGGAAACCGCCTCAAGACGGTCGACCCAAACATGTTCGGCCAGCTGTCTGGTAAGACCTGTTCTCTCACTGTCCCATTTCTTCTTTTGGAAAGGAGAGCAACCAGTGTTGCCAACTGCCAAAATCCAAAATGCACTAGTGGCACTTCCAAAATGCACTAGAATGCGCCAGAGCAGTGGGTTTTCAACCATTTTTTATACCAGGGCCCACTGTTTATTCTGCATTTTAGCCACGGAGGAGGACCACCGTTTGATGTTGAGATTAGTCTCTCAGTCTAATTTAGGAGGAAATAACTGACAAAATGTTGGTCAAAATAGCAATTCTTCTACATTTTCTAAATGTGTAGATTCTTGAAAATTAGGTAATTCAGATGGTTAAATATGATTTAACTCTTGAGATCGTAAAATGAAACCAAACGGACCCTTTCGGGTCCGTTTGGTTTCATTTTACGATCTCAAGAGTTACAGTTCTAAAAGGGTCCATTTGGTTAGCAACTAGGACGGAAGGAGTACAGCTCAGGAGTACAGCTCTATCATAGGAGGAAAAATGGTGAAAAACGAGGGTTTTATCTCTGGCGCCTGTCAACCAATTTCGCCCCAACTCACCAGCAAAAAAAGCACCAGATTTTTCGCCAGGAGTTTTTCACTAATTTTGGCGCTAGGGGGGTCTGGAAAAAAAGCTAAATATAGCGACAAATGCGTCAAGTTGGCAACACTGAGAGCAACCACCTCGCCAAACCACTTTACTTTTTTGTGTGTTTATTGAGGCGAAGACAAAGTAGGGAGGGGGCTGAGTATAATGGTTGTGTGGTGGGATTTGGTTGTCATACCAAAGCAGTCCAATGGTTGTTTCAAAGTACCACGGTTCTGACATTGCACTTCATAACTAGCCCTAATTCTAACCTCACACTATAGCCGTCAGACCATGGGCTATCAGACTTAAGGACAACAGCCCCTGGGATTTGAACCCAGACCAGCAAGGTTGTGTGCCTTGGAAGCTTAACATCTTAATTAGCACTATGCCGTCGGCATGCTGTCCCCTTTTCAAAAGGAACCGACAATTAAAGGACATGGATGTGAAAACACATTTTCAAGATATTCTGACCCAGTGTTTTCATCACATGCCGGCGTGATGGAAATCACACAAAATGCACTATTTATTTGAAAGAGTAATTTATCCCAGACACCTGCATACTACTTTGTTTACCTCCGAGAATCAAAGTACCGGACTATAAGCCTCTACTTTTTTCACATGCTTTTGACCCTGCGGTTTATACAACGGTGCGGCCAATCTATGGATTTTTACAGGTAACACAGGGGTGGTCCTTGAGAGGGTTCCAGGTGGGCTCCGCAGACTAAATGATGGAAAGTTGGTTAACCAAATGTAACTCTTTGAGAGCGTAAACATGAAACCAAATGGACCCTTGCGGGTCCATTTGGTTTCATGTTTACGCTCTCAAGAGTTATGATATTCACCATCTAAATTAGCACCACTTAATTAATAAGTCATAAGTCATGTTCATTTTGGTCTAATTTTTGATGTTTTGCCTCTTTTGTTTGCGAAAATCCATCCTGGAATTGTGAACAAAACCAAAATAAATCTTTAGTTGATCGTGTTAAATCGTGGTCTTTCGCTCAAATGCTGAATGAATAGTGGGCCCTGGGATCAAAAAAGTTGAAAACCACTGCACTAGCATGAAGCTTATTGCAGCTTATATTCAGGTGCGGTTTATAATCCGGAAATTACGGTAGTATATGTTTGTCTTGAAAGACCAACATAATTTAGTTTGTTTGAATCATGCCAACATGACTTGCAGTAAGTTTTCATCAGACCTCATTCTAATTCTCATCAGATCTGAAAAGGCTGTACCTCCATGACAACCCCTGGCAGTGTGACTGTAACATCAGCCCCCTGGTGCAATGGATGGGGCAGACCAAGGCCAGCCTGGCCCCCCTTGGGGCTCTGAGGTGTGTGGGTCCGGGCGAACTCCGAGACAAGGCCCTGAACACTCTCCAAGCGGACAACCTGCGATGCCTGGCCTAGAACGTCAAAAGCAGAGGTGTAGTGGAGGGGGGACTCGGGGGGACGGCGTTCCCCCCCATTTCTCATATCTAAAATATTTTTGGGGCAAAAGTAGGCCTATGTTTTTTGTCTTGTCATTTACTTTCATGGATACAATTGAGGCATTCCAAACAATCTTTCTCAATATACTATACATGTTTTAATAGCGTGTCTGTGTGTTTTGCGCAGGTGCACCAAATGCGCATGCATGCACATGTCTTAAAGGGGAATTGCACTCATTTTCAATATTTTACTACACCATTAATATACCTTAGAGATGTTGTGTGGACATGGTAAAAAAGTTCTCCCATTCTGTGTTTCCTAGAAATGGAGTTCTGAAAAACAACCATTAGCATGGTGAAATACATCTTGATGATGTCATCGAGATGTATTTCACCATGCCAATGAAAATGAAAATGGGTGAAATTCCCCCACTTCTAAAAGTCCCACTACAACACTGGTCAAAAGCTGGATAGCATACTGGATAGCATACAGATTCTAAACTTTCACTTATAAAACGTTTTTTAGTCCACCAATATCTGTAGCTTGGTTCACTGTCTGTCACACTATGATTACCTGTTGTTGTGATGTGTGTATTCTACATACTGTGTCAAGCTCACAGTCCCGGCCAGTAATTATATCACTATGTGAGAGAAGAATAATCAGGTGGCAGAAAGAGAGAAAGAGCAAATATAAGGGGAGGATGGAGACAGCCAGAGTAAGGCAGATACCGATTGAGGGAGGGCGATAGATTAAGAGAGAGGGAAGGAGATGGCTAGCAAAAGAGGTGTGAGAACAGATAATAAGATATGACTTACACAGAGTGCACAATGGGATTGGTTGGAGTGTAATTATCTTGCCGTGAGCCTTCTGCAATCGACATGGCAGCACTTCAGAATGGCCCTGACGGCACACCGACTGACACAGAAATGGTGGGAGGAGGAGGATAATAGCCATAATTTCCACCTGTATTGAACATGCTATTAGAGAAATGCAACCCCATTCACTTTCCACTTCTGTTCATAGTCATAGGGATTGTTGGCTCCACAGGTGACTTCGATTTATAATCCTGTAGATTTTTACAGCAAAGTCAAACTGAATCCCCCCCAGAATTTATATCTTTCCCAGTGATCGGTTTCAATCATTAAAAGTATCATATTTAAGAACACAAGCATTGGCCGTTTTTGCAGCGAATCCCTGATTATTTTACAGTATCATGGCGTTGATTAGATTTTGTTTCTATTTTTGCACTGTACCTATGTATTGCATATCATGTGTCCATCACTGAGGCACATTAAGAACCAATTACTACTTGCTAGTTACTTTATTTTTTACTTGCCGTTTTGTTTCCCCAAGCCACAGTGATCACTTTAAGTTAAGCCATGCTTTGAAAACTATACTGTCCACATATAATCGTACCATGTGTACTAACGGCATATTAAAGGAATTCTGTCTTTGCATTTGTTTTGATATCATATTGTGAAGTGGCTCGAGAGGTCTGTAGGTTTCACACCTAGCTTTAAGGACGTATAAGAAAGATGCTGGTACAGAGAGCTGGCCAGCTATATAGAGCACCGAGATGAGGGCAACGTAGAGAGGGTTCCAATACAAAGAACATGCAAGTCACAAGGGGCGCTGCTGTGGCACAAAAACATGTAATCCTGGACTCTAGACTGCCTCCCCCTGGCCAGCCGGGGCGCCTGATGGAGGGGACAGGAACTGGTTGGAATAACGTGTTCCTTCCACCCGCTACGTCCAACCAGGGAAACTTCCCCCCTGTCAGGTGAAAAGAAGGCAGCTTGGTCTCCTCATGTATTAAGGAAGCATGAGGCCAGTCCGCTGCCTCCTCAGGTTGGCGGAGGGTGTGTAGAGCCCAGGATCACATTAGGAATTGGCACTGGGTGAAAAAAAATATATTAATAAAAAAAAGATCATGTCAAAGGCACAGGATGTGACATAAGCAGGCAATGTTTTTGCCTGATGGTAAGTAAAGAAGGAAAGAAAAAAGCATCTGGATGCAGGATGGATCTGACTGAAAAGAACTGCATACAGTCATAGCCACTTGTCAGATGGCCATTATACAGTAGGTGGACAAGAGGTCATGAGGTGTGAGTTCCTTTCAAATGTTCCTCCTCATTATTTTAAGATAGTGCTGTCTAAGCTACTATTTTGAGAAGATTTCTCATTAGAACGTCAACAACCTGCACGATAATAAGGGAATTGTAATCACATTTGCAGCTTTCATATTCTGCCACAAACCAAACCAAACTGGAAAAATAATTAAAAAACAGCTTTGAATAACACATTTCCATTTCCCCTAAAAAAATAATATATTTCACATGCTGCAGGTTCAATGTAAAAATACCCGTGTGTACTGTATTTGTCATTCGAAAGCAGCTTTATTCAACATGCCAAACGTGCATTGCTGCACTCGAACAGAATCAAGTCTTCTGATACTGTTAAACTGACTGACATGGCACCACCTCACATTTCATCTTGGTACAAGCTGTACCAATAAACACTTTATTTGCCTAAGGGGTACATAGAAAGCTTGAAGGAAGAATCAGTCCTCTGGGAATTAAAATAAAAATGTATTAAATGTTATCATCCGACTATACAGTGTGGAAGCCTGGACAGTTTTGAGATTACAGTTATCTTGTTTGGGATCAAAGTGTAGGACTGTCTCACTGGCACTGCCCATCCTCAGAGCCCTAGTGCTAAAATGTTGAACAAATGTGACTCTGTGTTAATGTTAAAGGAAGACATTGCTTCATCTTAGCACTATAGCCTTAGCAAATGCATGGTGATGCAAGACCACCAACAGATTCAGTCAATGTTGTAGGATACAGGATACAGTTATGTTTTGTTGTCTCCACCAGGCCGGAGGTATGGTGGAGAATATGTTTTACCCTCCGTCTGTGTGTCCGTCCGTCTGTCTGTTACCAGCTAATCCCCGGCACCGTTTACCCGATCGATGCCAAAATTTGCACACACACTCCCTGGATGCCAACGATGAACCTCTGCTCTGAATTTTCCAGAAGGGCCTAATATAGCGCCACCAGGAGGCTGATTCTTGCAATTATTTAGGAAAAATCTGTTTGTGTGTATGTCCGTTAGCAGCTAATCTCCCAAACCGTTAACCCGATCGATGCCA
>CM076983.1:42425597-42438097 GCA_039105355.1 Benthosema pterotum | reverse complement strand
GTTATTATTGATGCTTTACTTGTCTAATAAAAGTCCTGTAACTGTTCTCTTGCCCCCCCCCCCCAGATGGGACATGTTACATCCGCCCTGCTACAAGTTCCTTGTTAATGCAAGTATAAATATGTATAGACACTGGCGGATCGGTCTTTGTTTCAAGGCGACAGCGACGCGGACCATGAAGAATGTTCCAACCCAGGATGACATGGTCATTAGGTTTGTGTCCTGGCTGGCTTGCTGTAACTGAATGTTATTAAACCAGCTGAAGCGTGGCGTTCCAATGATAACTTGCTTTTGTATTCGTTGATTTTATGTCCCATATTCTTGACTCTTTCCATCCCGTATTATCTAAGGATCCTGGACCTTGGGAGGTTTGAATCTGGTGTTCCTATTGGAGCTTTTACGTGAATTCGACATTTTTTGATTGATTGAATGTTTCTAGAAATATAACACAAAAAGCCATGAGGGCATGTTTCTACTGTGGTGCTATGCAAGCACCACAGTATGCTATGCTATTCAATTCATCAAGAAAAAACCAAAGAAAATACCAGATATACAAGCTCACAACAACACAACAATGCTATGCTTTGTGTTTTAACGACAATCTGTGACAATTCATTTCCAGGGTGCAATACACAATATTGGACTCTCACTATTTTTATATTATTGCTGAATTTATTATTATACTTTTGAATTATCATCGCCATTGGCTATCATCTTCAGCAAGTGTTTTATTAAAAAAAAATAATCAAATAATACTAGCGAATACAGGGACAGGAGAAGTAAGTTCTCACAAACTGACAACCATTATGGAAAACAATAATATAAATGTCATATGCAGTATGTGGACTCAGGCAAGACACTTCACCAAAAGAATACTATACGGATCTTATATCTATTTTGTATGTTATATAATTCTTATAAATTACAAATTAGATATGTTTCACTTCACAAAAAAATATCTTTTTTGAATGTCATATATAATTCTTATAAACAAAAAATATACTTTACTACTATATACTATATAGTAAATATACTATATAGTAAATACATGCCCTCTTATACTATAGTAAATATACTATACTGTTTTATATACCGGTATGTTTCGCTTCACACAAAAAAAATAAAAAAAATACTATGAATCTTATATTAACTTTCTTCTCTTATGAGGATTGTATGAAAGGTGCCACTTTCAAGAGTTTGCATATATAAATTTCTCCATATGGGTAGGCCTATTTGAGAGTACATTATGCAGCACACAACATTCACCAATGGATTTAGGTTCACTGTAGGGAGATGTTGCCTTGAACACGTTACATATACAGTTTCAATTTGTTATGCATCAGAAACAAGTTCAACCATATTCCTACCACCAGTCTGTATCTCTTCCTACATGCTGGTCGCCATGGAACTAACTGCATTGAGGCTTACCTGCTCAGTATGTCCCATACCTGACACTGACATTGTTATGGGTCCTGTCAAGGGAATGGCGACAGAGTTTGCGGAGGCAGGCAGCAAAACTCATAACAGGGAATGAACTAGGTAACACAATCAGAGGCAAGCCACGGATGTCTGGGATTCAATCTGTTGGAGTCACCTGAGAACACGTGGGCCGTAACCACGTTACAGAGACATTGTTCTGGACCAGGGGTTTTCAACAGGTGGTCCGGGGACCACCAGTGGTCCTTGAGAGGGTTCCAGGTGGTCCCCAGCTATAAGTGGGCTAACCAGATGTAACTCTTGAGAACGTAAAAATGAAAACCAAATGGACCCTTGGGTCCATTTGGTTTCATTTTTACACTCTCAAGAGTTAAAATATTCATCATCTGACTTCGCCCAAGGTCTACAAACTATAGAAGATGGACAAAAAGCAAATTAAATCTTTAGTTTTGGGTTCTGTGGGGCTAAAATGTCCTCAAGTGGTGGTCCGCGGCTCAAATCTGAATAAATGGTGGGCCCTGGCATGAAAAAGGTTGAAAACCCCTGTTCTGGACAAAAGCATCAAAGCTTGTATGGAAGGGTTGAATGAATACCGAGGACACAACAGGGTCCGGATCTAGGCATGGGCATGGGGGGGCAGTGCCCCCTAAATACCCAGTCTGCCCCCCCAAAACACGATGCCATGCAAAACAATCCAAGATATTTCAAATTAAAGTGCTTATATTTAAAATGATTTGAGACACTACTACTACTACTAACTACAATTTTGGCACCACTAAACCAACAGCATTTCATCATTGAAAACAGAAAGCTCTCTGAGTCAGACCTTTAGCTTTATGCATGCTGTGTGTCTGTTGCAACTTCAACAACAACTGATGTTATTATTGATGCTTTACTTGACTAATAAAAGTCCTGTAACCGAAAATGGTATGGGTGCGGCTTCATCGCCCGTGGCGCGAAGCCGCCCCCATACCATTTTCTCTTGCCCCCCCAAATGGGGCATGTTACATCCGCCCCTGTGACACAGGTGTGAGAAGGAACGCAGGATGACTAAGGAATATGGTGTCTTGCTGGTATTTTCCTATGAACAAAGCTTGCAGTTTTCCTGGGAGATACCAATTGATTCCCTACAAACATAGAGGAATGAGGTCTGAGCCTGATCACATTGAATCGCACAAATTGTAATAATTAATGCATTTGTTTAAAGGTAGGGAAGTGATTTCACTTTTGTCAGATATCACCCCCCCCCCAAAAAAAAAAAAAAATCTGTTAAAATGCTCTATTATAAGGTGTGCAGACCATATATGAAGTTTCCCCCCCCCCACGTTAGCAGAGGAGCAAATCCCAGTGGAGGGTGAATTCTCCTCCAATCAGGATCGAGCAGCAGGTTCACATAGTGTAGCTACTCTTGGGCACCCCTAGTGCACCAGGCTGGTACTACTCGATGAATTTCAAATCACTTACCCTACCTTTAAGATCTTTGTGATATTATTCACACGTATCTGGTAAAGATACACAATGACAATTCTCAACACATTCTCAAATACAGTTTGTATATTCATACCAGATTATAAGCCAAGTATTCATCATACATCAAGTAGACATTGCTAATGATTGACGTGAACCGCCAGCCTATCATGTGTGATTGGAAGGTGACCAGAATGAAAGTAATCGATAAGGAACAATACAATTCCTGTTTGTTCAATCCATGTTAGCCAGACCCTTAAAGTGTAATTGCACCATCGTTTAACTGTCAATAATATACCTTAGAGATGTTGTGTGGAAATGATAAAGCAGTTTTATTCAGTGTAGGTATTTGTTTCTCATTACAAAAACCTATCAACCTCAAGGCCTGGTTTTGAAACTTTTAATGACCGGAAGAGAGAGAGAGAGAAAAAAAAAGACAGATGATCTTTAATGAGGTTTTTCAAGGGCATGTCATGATAACTACTAGTTCTCTGGAAGGATAATGAACTCCTATGGTGAAGCACCATTCTCATAACGCGCTGCTTTGCATCATGCTGGTGTCTTTTTTGCCTTAGGTAGTTATACCATATGACCATATGGTTCCCAAATGTTGTAGCTTGAGAGAAATATGATGTCTTCCCAGGACAAAAACATGGTTTTCATACAGGCCATTTCCAGCCACCATAGTAATTTATTTCCGATTCGTGAATTTCTTTTTTGTTTTGCAGTTTCATGCTTTAAAAAATAACAAATACACAAAATGCATTTAAAAAATGAATGATTTTTATTTAATTGTGACTCATACCAACTGGTCTGGTGGAGATTTGTTTTGTTTGTCTGTTTCGGTGCCATATGTGGGACTGGCAAAGTGGATTGGTGAAAGTTTTGTTTACTGTTTTTCGTGCCTGGTAACAGAGATTCTGAACCTGTGTTCAGGGATGAAAAACTAATAAATAACAATAATACTCTTGCGCAAAAACAAAACGTTCCAAGGGCTGCTATGAACTGTAGATGAATGCATTTTATCACAGCTATGCACAAATTGCTAGCCTGGGCATGCACACCATACTCTTAATCAATAACTAATTTCCGAATAGATTAATTTACGGTAATGAGTGTCAGACACCCGGGCAATGTTCAGTGTTTCAAAATTGTCATGTATCTTTACTGCTATATGCTGCAGACACGTGCAATAGGAGGATTTGTTTGGGAGCTTTAAAACAGGGCGGATCTAGGCATGGCATGTGGGGGCAATGCCCCCTAAATGCCCCGACTGCCCCACAAAAAATAATGGCATGCAAAACAACCCATGGATATTTCAAATTTCAAAGTGCTTATATTTAAATGATGTGAAACACCATGCTGTTGCTACTAAACTAACTACAGCTGTGGCACCACTAAACCAACAAGCATTTCATCATTGAAAACAGAAAATTTTGAGTGCAGACTTTAGCTTTATGACATGCTGTGGTCTGTTTGCAACTTCAACAACAACTGGTGTTGAATTCATTTATTATTGATGCTTTACTTGCCTTATTAAAAGTCCTGTAACGAAAAACGGGTATGGAGTGCGGCTTCCATCGCCACATGAAGTCGCCCCCCATCCATTTTCTCTGCAAACCCCCCCCCCCACCCACCCCCCCCCCCCCCCCCCCCCCCCCCCCCCCCCCCCCCCCCCCCCCCACCCCCCCCCCACCCCCCCCCCCCCCCCCCCCCCCCCCCCCCCCAATCCCCCCCCCCCCCCCCCCCCCCCCCCCCCCCCCCCCCCCCCCCCCCCCCCCGCAACCCCCCCATTGGGAAATGTTAAATCCGCCCCTGGCTTTAAAGGGCTCAGTGTAATTGTTTGGGATAAGAAGAAGCCTTGGTCATGAAGTCAGATGTACACAGTTCAAACAACCTTTCCTGGGTAATTTGATGATGAGCTTGCCATACCTCAGTACTGCAGAATCAGCCCTCCTCCAGGTACAACACAGGATAGGTATCATCTCTGCTTGATAAGGTCAAAGTAGTCCGTCTTTGATGTCATCCAGGCTTCCTTTAAGCTCATTGAACAGTGATATCATCTGCTTTCCTTGCAATGCCGGAGTTTTAGCGATGACATATGTCTCTCAAACTACTTTTATATCACACATCCCAACAAATATGGGCTTTTCTATTTCAGTCTCCTTCACTTTAAATCCCAATATCCTTCCTGCCATTCATACTACTTATTTTTTGTTCCAAGTTCACCTTTTTCCTCTGGTGCTGACTCAATGAAACATGTGACGGAATATCCAAATTTTAAGGTCCACCTCCAGTTGTTTACTGCATTCTCATTAAAACTTAAAACTCTCCTCATCTTACAAAATAAATTCAAGTGAATTCCTGTATCTCTATAAGTGCCCCGTCCATTAAAGTTCTTGTTTGCTTTGTGCTTTAGCACCTCTCTGTAATCATCCACCAACCATTGACACACTGCAGGGCATGCTGGGTTGCAGGTGCATGATGGGAAGCTGAGTTTCATTTGTTTGTCAGTTCATTCATAATTATTATTTTTTTAAATAAAACTAGATTTAAGCGCATCAAAGCACATGTGCAAGACTAATGCGATACTGTACAAGATGCTCTGACTTTTATAGGTGTTTATAGGTGTACATGACACCTGGATTTATAAATCTACAGTTCAAACTTGAATGAACAGTACCCTTGCAGTTTAGGACACGTTGAACAGCTGGGTGTTCAGCTTTCAGATGAATAATGTAACATTTTCTCTCCCACACAACACCATTAAATATTAAATAAACACAACTTCAAACTTGTGAGGACTCACAAATGCAGCATATAAACCTGCAACAAAAGCAGCATCCAAAAGTTGACAACTAAATGCACCAGCCATGCGTGTGTAAAGTGCAAATATGCTACCCCCACACTAGCGAGTTCATCTCCATTATTCTGGAAAAAAGTGCAGTCACAGAAAAGGTTGCTGTAGGCTACGGTACTGGGGTGGATCTAGGCAAGGGCAGGGGGGGCAATGCCCCCCCTAAATGCCCATTGCCCAGTCTGCCCCACCAAACATGATGGCATGCAAAACAACCCAAGATATTTCAAATTGAGGTGCTTATATTTAAAATGATTTGAAACACTACTACTGCTACTAACTACAGCATCAAAAACATCTGATGTTATTATTGATGCTTATACTTGCCTAATAAAAGTAACTGAAAATGTTATGGGTGCGGCTTGCGGTATGGTTGCGTCACAGGCGATGAAGCCACCCCCATACCATTTTCTCCTGCCGCCCCAACATCCGCCCCTGCTATACAGTAGCAAAACTTGTGAAACTTGCTTCTTCAACTCAATAATTACTGTATACGCCAGCCCCAAATCACCAGCATTCACATCTGATTCTCTTTGGCCTCCTTCACTTGCTATGGACTAATAGTTGAGGGCTTTAATTGAGGAAATGTTTTCATCCAACTGGGTTTCGGAGAGGAGAATGCTAATGAGATCCAGTATGGAAGACTTTGACGTTTCAAAGCTAAGTCCTGCAAGTCAGCAGTTCCTGGCCCAGCCCCCTCCATCCTTAACTAGATTTCTATATCAACCCAAGTGTGTCAAAACACATCTAATTAAAGGAATCATCATCTAACGATGAAGAGGAGGGACGGGAGATAGAAGAGAAAAGTTGAAAGAGCAACAGCAACTTGAGCACCGAAGAAGGAAAACCTTCATTCCTTAAAATAATTAAAAATAGACCTGACCCTACCCTTTCTGCCTTTGGGAATAAGTGATTCTCAAAGCGGATGGCACTTATATGAAACCACAATGGAGCGCTTAATGCTTTTGATCATTTTAAAACTGACACGCTTTTCTTATTTAGTTGAATGAGGTGCACACATTTCTTCCAAAGATAACTTAAAAGAGAGCAATCATGAGGGAAATGCGGTAATAAATACAACCTGAATGAAACCTCAGCATATATTCAGATTAATAGAAATAGAAATGTATGGCGATGTGTAATTTTAAGGACAGATCCTGTATGTGAGAGTGAAGCATAGGGTGACCAGATACAAAGGGTTCATTTGTAGGGACAGAAGTATTAAACTGGCATGGAACAGTGTAGATATTAGTCTGGAACTTCAGGTCGAGGTTTTATTTACAAGGGGAAGTACAGATTCCAATGTCACAGAAAAAAGTTTCACTTTGCCAGACCCAATATGCCCAGGGCTATTATTATTATTTAAATTATTTTTTTCTGTCCCAGATAGGACTGGTTTCAACGGTGGGGGTTAACGGGACAAAACACTAATAGTAAATTATTCATTTTGTGATGTCATATTCAAAAAATAATTCAGGAATGTAATTCAATATAGCTGACAGAACTAGAGCTGCTAGAGAGACAGCGAGAGAAACAGAAAGCCAACATTCAGGGGACTATAACTACCCTATTGGCCTGAATATAAGACTATGTTTTTTTCCCAATGGAAATATCCCCAAAATGGAGCCGTCTTATATTCAGGGGCTATACTATTTGACATTCAATGTTCTTTTTTCTGTAAATGTGTCTTGAAAAATGAGGGTCGTCTTATAAACGAGTCGTCTTATATTCGGGACAATACGGTATTAGGATTAGGGCATTGGGACATACTGTAGATGCATGCATGCCATTCATAATGTCATTAAGTATTAAAGGGGAACTCCACCCATTTTCAACATTTTAATATGTCATTAATATACCTTAGAGATGCTGTGTGGACATGATAAAGAAGTTCCCCCAATTCTGTATTTCCTAAAAATGGAGGTCTGACAAAAATCATTAACATGGTGAAATGCATCTGATGACATCATCAAGATGTAGTTCACCATGTTAATGATTTTTCTTTCAGACCCCTTTTTCCTGGAAGGGTACAAATGTGAACCAAATGGACCCGCTATAAAGGGTCCATTTGGTTCACATTTGTATCCTCTCAGGAAAATTTTAAAATGGGCGGAATTCCCCTTTAAGTATTTGAAATGAGGGATGGTCCCACTCAAAGGAGGATATGAGAATAAGAAATAACACGTGCATCTTGCATACAAGCAATGTCTTCTATGTTTAACACCACATTATTTGTTTGTGTAATGCATTTATGTGAGTGACCACAAAACAATAACCTACAGTATAATGTGCTTTATCTTTAGCTATATAGTAACTGCTAGCTTTTCAACCAAAACCCACAGGCCCCATCTCACTTAACTTTCGATACAGCTTGCCTTTTTTTTTTTATAGCTTTCATAAGCAACATGCCTATTAGGATGGAACAAGCACTTGAGTCCACACGGACCTTTTCCACCTACAACAACATAACCTTATTGCCTCTCTGAAATGGTCTTGGTTGCTATTCTGATCCATTAGTTGTCCCCAGCTTGCATGTTTGTCCTGCAGCCTTCAGGGTCAATTGTAGGACAACTCACACAGCCAACGCTCTACTGCAACGTAGGCCAAATGGGACAAACATGTTTCTGAACTTCTCACAAAAAGCAATGGCGTCACCAGTGTTGTAGTGGGACTTTTAGAAGTGTGTGTGTGGGGGGGGGGACGCCTCTTAAAGGGGAATTCCACCCATTTTCTTTTTTTTTTCTGAGAGTGTACAAATGTGAACCAAATGGACCCTATCGGGTCCATTTGGTTCCATTTGTACACTCTCAGAAAAAAGGAAACTCATTAACATGTACTGTATTTCACCATGCTAATGATTTTTTTCAGACCTCCATTTCTAGGAAACACATACAGAATGGGGGAACTTTTTTTTAACATGTCCACACATCGTCTCTAAGGTATATTAATGACATAGTAAAATATTGAAAATGAGTGGAATTCCCCTTTAAGACATGTGCATGCACACTTGCATTTGCATGCACATTTGTGTGCACCGGCCTGCGCAACACACACACACACACAGACACGCTATTAAAACAAGTATAGCATATTGAGAAAGATTGTTTACAGTGCCTAATTGTATCCATAAAAGTAAATGACAGGACAAAAAACATACGGTGAGCCTACATTTGCCCCAAAAAATATTTTAGATTTTTTTAGACCCCTGGTCGTCACTGTCGGGGTGAAAACCTTGCATGTGAGAAACAGAACTTTACTTTTCAGCGCATAATATACAGTACCATGAGGTCAGTCTGGTGCTTCCTCAGGTTGGCAGTCAGTGGAGCGAGCTAAAAATCGCTTGCCCTCACTCCGCTCACACAAGCAAATTTCCGGGAATTATTGCTTGTTTTTTTTTTGTTAGAATCGGCTAGTGGGAATTCACCCGAGACTAGAGCCGCCGCCAAGCCAGGAGAGCACACGGTGTGTTTATCAAAAACACACATCACTGAGTGGTCAGAATGGTACGCCCCACCTCCCCCCACTCCCTATAGTCACTACGGGCTCAACAGATCAAAAGGATTGTCATGGCGTAAACCTATTTCCAGAAGACAGCGTCAGCATTATGAGCTGCTAACAGTGTTACATGGGTGAAGGAAGGGGTGGAGGGAGAGAGCAGGAGTGTGGGATGTGTGAGTGAGCAGGGTCGGATTGACCATTGGGCGTACAGGGAGGTCTCCCCGCCCGGTGGGGAGATCAACCTTTTTGATCCCAGGGCCCACTATCCATTCAGAATTTTGAGCCACGGATCGAGGAGCACCATTTGATGACATTTTAGCCCCAACAGACCCCAAAACTAAAGATTTATTTATATTATATTTATACTTTTTTTGGTCCACAATTCCAGGCTGGATTTGGGAAACAAAAACAGTGAAAACATACAGATCAAAATGACCATTAATCTTCTACATTCTCTAATTAGACTTAGGCAAATTTAGATGAATATTTTAACTCTTGAGAGTGTTAACCAGTGGCGTAGGGAGCAGAGGATGGGCCCTGGTGCAAGAATATTTTGTGGGCCCCTATCTACCATTGCCATAAACGAGCAAATTGTACGCATGTGTGCGCACAAACACCCACTACAGCTATACTGTATAGAACAAACGTGCCTGGCTAGTGGCTACACAATTATTTAATTAATTTTCAATGATCTTGGCCATGAAAACCACACACACACACACACACACACACACACACACACACACACACACACACACACACACACACACACACACACACACACACACACACACACACACACACACACACACACACACACACACACACACACACACCATTTTCAGAACCATAACAACATGGACAGATGCCAAGCTCAATCTCTATCCTCCATCATTACTAATATCTAACAGCCTGCCCTGACCTGGGCTCAAACATGATGTCCCCAAACTATTACATTCACACATTCACTTTATGTCCAACACCAACAAAGCTGGTATGCACTTCCACAGCATAAGCAACAAGCATCAAGAACACAGCACTAGCTCTAGGAAGTGAACGGAGTTTGCGCAACTCCGTCTGTACTCTATAGAGCTGCACGCTGACTTCGGTTGGTTTTACGTTTATGGTATGGTATTTACCTAGCCAGCAGCAGGCTAGCCAGCAGCAGCAGCTGCAGCAGGCATGACTATATACAATATACACGTAGTCTAATCTTGGCAAACAAATAATTAAACCAGCCTTTGGTAAGGTTTGTCTTATGGTTCACTGACCACCAGTAGCAGGCTGGTGGGCAGCAGGCTTAAGCCTATATATACAATAGAAACGTAGTCCAATCTCGGCAAACAAATAATTAAACCAGCTGACGGACGGCATTTATTGGCAATCAAAACAGCGTGTTACCCGTGGCTGTGTCGGATCGGTCTCATCAGAAAGGAGAGAAAGGACAGCGGTGTCATGACTGACGTATTCACTGATGTCAGTCACATCACAGGGCAGTAGAAAACTTAGCTACCGATGACAACATGCAGGATGTTAATAGTTGGTAGGCCCAGCCACTCTCAGCGTTTAACCCCCTAACGACCGGCCACAGGTCCATATGTAGTCGCAGGGGCCCGCTGTCAGCAGCCTTTCTTTTCTTTTTCCCCCTTCCCTCTCAGTGGGCCCGCAAGGGGGCTGGGCCCCGGTGCACCGCACCGGCGGCACCGGCGATAATTACGCGCCTGGTGTTAACATGAAACCAAATGGACCCGCAAGGGTCGGGAACCTTTTTGGCTGAGAGAGCCATGAACACCACATACCCAGTATTTTTAAATGAAATTCTGTGAGAGCCATACATTTTTTAAAACCTAAAATACAAGTAAATTTGAGCATTATAAGGAATTTCAACACCTTTAAAGTACAATAAGTCTGAGTTATTTTTAATAACATTATTATGCTGTTGCTAATCAATGATGAGTATTTCTCTTTTTTAATCAATGTATGTATTGATCCCCCTCACAGCCATATACAGTACAGTACATACTGTGATTTATACATACTGTTATATTTGTACATACTGTGTGCATTTAGAGTGTTATGCTGTTGCGATTTTATCGTTACATATTAGACTCACTGCAGAACCTGCTCCCTCCACAAAAGCGAATTCCTGTCCATTCCTGCTGAAACGTACGATACTCCTAGGTCCTTTTTTGTTTAGCCATCTTCTTAAAAGGTGTTTGTTAAACTGTCATTTTTATGATTCCACCCTACCGGTTCATTAAGTATGCCTGGTTTGCCTGGTGGGTGGTGATGGGTGGAGATCCACCTGAACTGAAGCCACGCCCACAGCTTTAGTTGCATGATAAAGGGGGAGGAGTTAGGGGAGCGGCTGAACACGTGATGTCACTATATTAAAGTTTTTTTTTTTCATTGGCACGTTTGACTGCAAAGGTTCAGCCCCCAGGAAGAAACCCTAAATACAAAGGGAAGACATCATTGCACACAAAAAACACACCAAGGGGTCTATTTACATACTGTCACCTCTTAAACATGTACAAAATTGGAAAAAAATACAAAATCACGGCAGCCCCTCAGAAGAACAAAATACGTCAAACAGTGTCTTGAGTCTGCCTCATCAGCACTGCCTATATGTAATTGATATACACTTAGATTGGATACACATCAAGTGTATGTTTGTTACTTTCCCACTGAAAATTTTATATAATTAAAGATTTGTCTGTGAGCCAGATGCAGATATCAAAAGAGCCATAGCTGGCTCCTAAGTAGGGGTGTGCTGAAATATCGTTATCGTGATAATATCGTAAACGTCCTCCCGCCATATATATCGTATATTCCTCAGTAAGTATCGTGATATTTGCAGAGGAATAATTCCGGGAGGAAAAACGGGTCACAGAACTACAATTTTAAATGACTCCTATAGCTGCTTCATTCCAAAAAACAAAAACAAACACAAGATAAAAACAAAAAGCCCAGTATCAGAATCAGTTGAGACAAATAAAAGCTAAGATTAATAACTGAGGATATACACTAGTCAGTTCTGATTTCTACCTTTTAGTTTTTTATTCATTCATTTTTTGTTTTTAGTTGTTGTTTTTCAGCTGCAGTTACAGTATCATGATGAATACAGTATCGTTGATGAATTTCATGCAATATATTGATATGTCACAAATATCGCAATACATCAAATATCATGATATATTCATTATCGAAGGCCTAATATCGCCACCTATATCGTATTGTG
>CM076983.1:42368097-42420597 GCA_039105355.1 Benthosema pterotum | reverse complement strand
TGTGTGTGTGTAGTAGTAGCGCGCTAATGTTCTTCTACACTTGCTACAGCAGCACCTGCTTTAATCTCTTCCACCCAAATGTACTGTAAAAGTGTTCTTACTAGAAAGTTGTCTGTAGTCTCTGATGCCCTCCATGCGTTTGTAACGTTGTCACGTAAAAAAGTGTGGTCCAGTATAAATCCTCAATTCCCAACAAGAGTTACAGTATTCCATGGTAGCAGGTCCAAAACACGTGCAATAAAGGATAACATTTAAATAACTTTAGAGGGGCTAAATACACGACGGCAGGAACAACAGTGTAGACTAAAACGTCTAGGGATTCTCAGGAAAAGCCATCTAATATCAGAAATGCGACATAGAGGGGTCAGAAACTGGGCGCCTGGGCGCTGTTCATGCAGCCTGAATAGGGACAAAGTGCCCCCGTGCTCAATAGGAGTCTATGTAGAGCAGCCGCCATTAGACCTTTCCATGGAAGTGAACGGAGATGTCGTAACTCTGTTTATACTCTACTGGTCGGGGAACGGGGTATTTTTTTGCCTTGAGAACGCAAGGCATAGGCTACATTATGCATGGCTCTGCTTACCCACAATAAGAGCATGCTGTGGCAGCTGTGCCTGACACAAACTGCATCAAGACTTATTACTAGTACACTAGTTAAGATTATTAATATTTGAAATAATGTGTCTGTGAACAAAAGAGGGGGGAAATACTGTACCTTAACTATACCTAACCATACCAATGCCTAGTATTGCCTACTAGTGCAGTAGTGCCTGCATACTTTAACTATAAACATATTGAACATATTGCTCTGAAAATTTCAAACTCTTTGACATACAACACCTTTTGGTTAAAGTAACGGAAATAGTTACTTTTCTTGGTAATTAATTACTTTTATTTTAGAGTAACTGGGTAACTAACTCAGTTACTTTTTGGAAGAAGTAGTGAGTAACTATAACTAATTACTTTTTTAAAGTAACGGGACCAGCACTGGTAATATGGACACGTGCTTAAACTGCAAGCTGCTTGGATGTGGTGTTAATACACTCGACAGAGATGCACCGGGTGAGGCCGTTCAGGCGTGGGGATTCAGCATGGCTGCTTCATGGCTGTTCTCCTTCTCTAGAACCATTCAGGCAATCAACTTCACACTCAGCACTACTCCTAGCAGCCTTATCCCCACAAAGTGTCAAAAGTAAAGTCGATCGGATGAATGGATTTCAAGAAGGACAGAGAGAGAAGAAGGACAGACAGACAGACAACTCAACATGCATTCAGAGAACAGGGGTTTTCAACAGGTGGTCCGGCGACCACCAATGGTCCCTGAGAGGATTCCAGGTGGTCCCCAGGCTAAATGAGGGATAGTTGGTTAACCAGGTGTAACTCTTTGAGAGCGTAAAAATGAAACCAAATGGACCCTTGCCAGGGTCCATTTGGTTTCATTTTTTACGCTCTCAAGAGTTAAAATATTCATTATCTGAATTAGTCCAAGTCTACACAACTAGAGAATGTATAAGATTAATGGTCATTTTGATCTGTATGTCTGATTGTTTTGTTTCCTCCGAAATCCAGCCTGAAGTATGGACAAAAGCGAAATAAATCTTTAGTTTTGGGGTCTGTGGGGCTAAAATGTCATCAAATGGTGGTCCGTGGCTCAAATTCTGAATAAATAGTGGGCCCTGGTATGAAAACGGTTGAAAACCGCTCCCTTATACGGTATGATTCTCATTATTCCGTTCTCACAGCCCTGATTTGTCTCACTCTGTGCACAGTCTGCAGTTCCCCTGAGGAGACCAAGCCGTGGCAATCACAACAGACTTGCCACAAGGACGGGTCAACTAGAATGTATAAACTCCCTGCATGTGAACTTGTCTGGGCAATGCCTGCCTAAATGCCCCACCAAACATGATGGCATGCAAAACAATCCAAGATATTTCAAAATAAAGTGCTTATATTTAAAATGATTTGAAACACTACTACTGCTACTAACTACCGCTGTGTCACCACTAAACCAACAGCATGTCATCATTGAAAACAGAAAAACTCTCTGAGTCAGACCTTTAGCTGCCTTAATGCATGCTGCGTGTCTGTTGCAACTTCAACAACAACTGATGTTATTATTGATGCTTCATTGCATAATAAAAGTCCTGTAACAGAAAATGGTATGGGTGCGATTTCTTCGGCCCATACCATTTTCTCTTGCCCCTCCAACATGTTCTCTTACCCCCCCAAATGGGACATGTTACATCCGCCCCTGGTTTGCACTGCAATAGTGACTCACTTTCTGCTAAATGTTTCTTTTTATTGTATGCCTAGTTCGTGCCTATACTTCAGCCGACAGAATCATCATATACCACAGTGAGTTTCTCAACAGCTGCTTTGTCTGACTGCAAACCTCAGAAGTAAAGTTGAACTTTCTTCAACTTTTGTTTACTGCTATTTGACGTCTCTGTTTCCAGTCACAGAGAATAACTTGTATACCACAGATAATGCATATGGAACAATGTTGCTTTCTCAGAAAGTGGAAGCGGAATTCCAGGGCGATGGTGATGTGGTGTCACGTGTGTGAACTATAGGCATAATGATACGTTCACATACATGTCACAGCAAAACTACATTTTCAAAATTTGTTACTCGTCAAAATTTGACTGCAGGATAATTGCATGCTTACTCATTACTGTAGTGTGAATTCTTCATTGAATTGGAACGTTTCAATTCATACATTACATCATTAGCCTTGCTGAGGTCGTTGGCATTATGCCACAAAATCTGTTCATTTCTTTGCAACACGAAAAATATTCACATTTTGAATAACATTATTGTTCATTTACTTCAGGTAGCACACATAGTACGTACGTTATAGTAGATTTTGCATGACAGAACCTTTTTTACTGGACAATTTTCAGGTGTACCGATCATACCGGTGCACACAATGAGAGAAGAAGCCAATCAGGGTAACCAATAAGGACCAACAAGGACCCGAACTCCCACTGTTCCATCCACCTATTGGTCCGAAATTACTAACACTATCTAACACTCAACACTCAACATAACACGTTGTAGTGTGGACACAGTTTTGGCTTGAAAAAACTCACTCACACACTAAATACCAACCAGTTTTAATTAACAAAAACAATGCTTTTCAGGTAAAATATTGATGTGTGATTCATTGAGATTAATTAATTACAAAAGTAATTAGATTAAAAAATTGAATCGAGTCCCACCCCTTAACATTTAAATTTAGGACTCTTACTAGTGCTGCTGCAGAAAGTATAGTAGTGCCAAGAGATATACAATACTTGGTTTGAGGCAAAAGAAAATGTATATTTCTTTTTCAGTATGGTTGCAGCCATATAGATCGATGTGAAATTGAGGAGACATTTGAAATAAAATAATAATCATAGAAGGAAACATATACTCTAGACATTACTTGTCTCTCCCCCATATACTCATCTGTTTTAATCTGTTGTGGTTGTTGTTGTTATCGTCTCATTCTATCTCCTCGCTCCTGCCCTAGCTTTGCAGTCCTGTGTTTTTCATCCTGCCAGTTGCACTCTCAGCTCCTGCCTTTCTCCATTGTTGTTTGCCGTGGTTGTTTGTCATTCTCTCACATTTTTTTGTTCTGGGGGTTAAGCTCTCCTCCCTACTGTAAACACATTTAACCCTTTGTGTACGGAACACGTTTTGGTGTTCAAAGCATTATGCTACACTTAAGCTATTGGAAAATATCAGATCTACAAGCACATATCGCACCACCGAGTGGCACGATATGAGCTTGTAGGTCTTTTTTTTTTTTTTTTTTAATCGTGAAAATGATGCACAAATCTAAGAATATATTCTATGTGACACCCGATTGTAGTTTCTGACACTGGATTCTAGTTTCTGACTAGTTTCTAGTTTCTGTTTCTGATGCTAGTTTCTGACAGATTCTAGTTTTTCTGAGTTCTGTGTCAGTGATGCTCAGTATATTTCATTCCAGGACAGAATTATCTATAGACTGCGGACCCTTGAAAAGTGTTGTTCTGGGGATCCCCCAGAAGCAACGATTTTAGCACAAATATTCTCTTCCGAAAGAATATATTCAAAGGTTGCATCACTTTTCACAAATTTTCGAGCTACAAGTCACTCGCGCTGTGAGCTTGTAGATCTGATATTTATCAGCTGAAGTGTAACATAATGCTTTGAACACCAAAACGCGTTCACAACACCAACGCAAAGGGTTAAAAATGACACAGGCTCTTGCAAAGCTTCCACAGTGCCTAATCCTGGGTTAAGGTGCATCCCTCGCTGTCGGCTGGTTGTTTGGCGTCTCGTATCGCTTCCCATCTCGTAATTGGGTTCCCTTTTTGTTTTGTTTTCTCTAGGCGTCTTCATCTCCGCTCGTATAATTCTCCCTGTCAATCAATTTCTAATTAGATTCAAACAGCCATGTTGGCACGATAAGTATCTGGGCTGGCTGGGTTTCAGTGACACATACCGGCACATGCCTCTTCCATCACCAGCCTCATTCCTTCACCTGTTCCCTCTCTCCTTTCCTTTCTGGGTGCCAAATTTTGGTTGTGGTTGTGCCAGTTTAGCCTACTTGTCATCCCATAGAGGTGTGAATCAACCCAGGCATGTTGAGTACACAGAGGTTTTATGTTGAGTAGGGGTCCCCAGCATGTAGAAACTGCCGGATGCTAACTTGCATATGTCGACGATGTTGACGTAATATCTGACCATAACATTCAAATTCTATAGAAGGCAAAAATGTCAAAATTTCATCATGCTTTATGTAGCAGGTGATATGTCTAACTAGGGGTGCTGAATCCATTCCAAGCACTAGTTTCACAGAAGAAAAACACTCAGGGCCAGATTTTGGAAAGCAAAATCCAAGTTTGAGATCTCCTGTACAGCTCCATCTGAGACATACCAAATCTATTTCTCTAAGAGAAAACGATGAGAAACATAGCTTTGAGATACAACAATTGAGCAATATATAAGACATAGATGAGATTGATTGAGATCTAGTATGGCTCCTGTTTCTCATCGTTTTCTCCTGAGAAATAGACTTTGTATGTCTCAAACTTGGATGCTGCTTTCCTCTGGGATGAGCTGAAATCCGCCATAGCACTTGCCCAAGTGCTAACTAAGTACCGTACATTTGTGATGGCTGTTTTTAGCCCAAGAATGGTGTTTTGAGCAAAACTAATGCTTGTAACGTTGTACACCTTCTGGACGCTTACAAGACTGTGCTGAGGAGGGAGAAGGTGAAAAAAAAGTATGCAAGATTTTTGGGAAAAGTCCAACTCATAGATCTCTACAAAAGGCAGATGTTTACTTCATGCCTCTTTGCACATTTGCCACTGTTGCACTTTGCTGATGATGATACTTGAACGAAATTAACTGCTATGACTCTGAGTGTTTTAAGTTTCTGTGTTAGCATGTTCTCTGATGTTTGTTAATATGTTGAATGTCTTTTATTGCATGTTTTTTTACATTTCCTGGCTGCAAAGCGATTTCCCACAAGGGACAATACAGTTAACCTTGAACCTTGGAATGGATTCAGTATCACGACAACCCCCTAGTTAGACACACCAGATGCTACATGCAGCATGATGCAAATTTGACATTTTTGCTTTTTGGTCACATATTATGCCAATTATGAAGACTGCTCAACATATGCAAATTGGCATTTGGCGTTTTTTTTTTTTTTTTTTTTTTTTTTTTTACCAGCTGGGGAGGACCCATACTCAACATTTATAACATAAAACCTTGGTGTACTCAACATGCTTGGGTACATTATTCTGGCAAATTTGGTTGACCCCTTGACCTATACGGATTACGCTCTAGCACCAGAGTAAAATATAGAGCGCCTCAGGTCAAAATATCAACTTTTCAAATGTAATGCTGATTTTGGTGACTCTGTGGCATTTCCTCTCGTGCCTGCTTATTTATAAGATGCCGAAAAAATGTAAGTCAACAAATCAATTACCTAAACACCCCTCTGGGTTACAACAGTCTTTTCACTATGCAGTGGCGTTTCTAAGCGATTTGGAGCCCTAGGCAAGATTTTCCCTGGAGCCCCCCCTTACCAAATGGACCCTTACGGGTCCATTTGGTAAGGGGGGGCTCCAGGGAAAATCTCCTGTAAAATGGCGTTTCCCCAAGGGATAAAATTATGAACTATTTTTTAAAATAAATAGCATATGCGTTTTAAATGTTCAATTCTAGTTATAGAGGACAAGTGTATTTATCCATATTAGGCTTATTAGCCTGGGATCCTTTTAAAGCATGTCTGGTGGTCGCCCCCTCCCCTTGCGGCGCCCGGAAACTGCCTAGTCTGCCTAATGGCAAAAACGCCCCTGTCACCACACACGCACCAACTTGCACCTCTCTCGTATCCCTCAATGGCAACTGTCAAAGTCAAGGAGTCACTGGACAAGATAATTAACCCTCCAAAGCTCCATGATCCCCAAAATGTGTGTGTGTGTCAGGGGCGGATGTAACATGTCCCATTTGATGTTGGAGGGGTAAGAGAAAATGGTATGGGGGCGGCTTTCGCTTCCACGGGCGATGAAGCCGCACCCATGCCATTTTCGGTTACAGGACTTTTATTAGTCAAGTAAAGCATCAAAAATACTCAGAGAGTTTTCTGTTTTCAATGATGAAATGCTGTTGGTTTAGTGCTGCCAAAATTGTAGTTAGTAACAGTAGTAGTGTTTCAAATCATTTTAAATATAAGCACTTTAATTTGAAATATCTTGGGTTGTTTTGCATGGCATCGTGTTTGGGGGGGCAGACTGGCCTAGATCCACCCCTGGTGTGTGTGTGTGTGTGTGTGTGTGTGTGTGTGTGTGTGTGTGTGTGTGTGTGTGTGTGTGTGTGTGTGTGTGTGTGTGTGTGTGTGTGTGTGTGTGTGTGTGTGTGTGTGTGTGTGTGTGCATATGCAGTGCATAAGTGCAGTGCGTGTACATTGTGCACACACATGTGCATATGCGTGCACAAGCATGTGTGTTTTCCCTGATTAAATGCGTAAAACAGCAAGCAGAGTGCTATATTTTGCCCTTGCCATTATTGTCATATTGACATTAATTATTCATGTCACTCACTGTCCTCTACGCAACATTTCCGTCAGCCAACATGAACATGTCAGCTGGGGAAACAAGTTCTACATAAATGACTTGTGGGTTTTAATCATATCTCATAAACAAACATGTTTTTCTGGAGTTTCATCACGGCAGGCAATACTTTTGCAATTCAGTGTCTATTATCAACTGGATGTCTCTCTCTCTCTCTCTCTCTCTCTCTCTCTCTCTCTCTCTCTCTCTCTCTCTCTCTCTCTCTCTCTCTTTTCCCTGACCCTCTTTACCAGGGCTGCCCAAAACGTAGATGGTGATCTACCAGTAGATCACACAGGCCTTGCAGGTAGATCACATGACAGTCCCCTAAAGTGTATAGATCTGTAACTCTTGAGACTGTTAAAATGAAACCAAATGGACCCTTACGGGTCCATTTGGTTTCATTTTAACGCTCTCAAGAGTTAAATTCTATTTAAACATCTGAATTACGTAATTTCAAGAGTCCACACAGTTAGAAAATGGAGAATAATTGTTACTTTGACCAATGTTTTGCCAGTTCTCTTTCCCAATTGTGGACAAAAACGTGAAAGTTTTTAGCTTTGGGTGCAAGACACTAAATTCAACATCACAAACTGTCAACTCAAACCCCAAATACTGTTTTCAAATGTCAGTAGTACCATATACAAGAAAACCTTCCATTATTCTTGTGCATTATTCTTAAACACTATTACTAACAGTAATTAACACCATCACCACTATTTCAACGTTTCTTGGGGGCTTTGAAATGGATTTTTTTTAATTTAATTTTATTTTTTTGATGTGTAGATCTTGTTGAGATGGTCATTTTGAAAGTAGCTCCCAGTGAAAAATGTGTGGGCACCCCTGATATAGATATTCCAATGGAGATGCCACAGAGAGAGTGAGAGAGAGACAGAGAGAGGCAGAGACAGACAGAGAGAAAGAGAGAGACAGACGGAGAGAGAGAGAGAGAGAGAGAGAGAGAGAGAGAGAGAGAGAGAGAGAGAGAGAGAGAGAGAGAGAGAGAGAGACAGAGAGAGCGAGAGAGAGAGATTTAGAAAACTTATCTATTATAAGATTAAGATCACAGCCAAATGGCATGGACACTTTCGTCAACCGAGGTTAGAACTTCATCAGTCAGCTAGAGTGCTTAGAAAACCTATTTAGAGATACAAGGTATCTCTAAGTACAAAATAAGATGCCAGATGGTTATCAAACCCAGGCATCTGTCTAAACAGTGCTAAACAATCAAAATAACATACTAAGCGTTATGCAGTCAAGTGGCCATCTGAATAACAAGAGTACACGTTACTGCATAATAATAGGCTGGCAACTATCAAATAATTGGCGGCAAGGAGTGAATAGAGCCATTGTCGGCCATGGATGTATTCAGAGAGCCTTTGTCAGGAATGAAACATGTACACCCAGACGCACGCACGCATACACACACATGCAGAACCACCCTCGCATGCATGCACGCACGCACGCACGCACGCACGCACGCACGCACGCACGCACGCACGCACGCACGCACACACGCACGCACGCACGCACGCACACACGCACACACACACACACACACACACACACACACACACACACAAGCTCACACATCACATTAATCCCTGTCCACTGCAGATACAAGTCATTAGCATGTTCATGCAGTAACGACTGCAGTTCCTCACAAAGACGGCCGCTCTTTAATTAATCCCATGTTACCTCTCCTCATCTGTTCTGCCCACCTCTTCTCTCTTCATCTCTTCCCTTTTTTCTTCATCACTCCACCCGCCCCAACCCCCATGCCCACACACCCACACTTTCACACCACACTCTACCATCCGCTCCCTTGCCTGTCACCTCACCATAGGCGTGCATACATAGACGTCAAGGGGGGGTTTGAGCACCCCCTAGTGGCCCTCTCTGGACCAACATGCCCTTTTTAAAAGAGCAAAAAGATGCTGAAATGCTGTTTTCTATGCGTTTTTAACCCCCCAAAACTCAATTTTCCGCAAAATTGCCCTCCTGGTTACATTTGAGCACCTGCCCTTGAAACTCTCTGTGCACGCCAGTGCACCTCACCTTCACTTTTTTTGTAACCTCGTTACTGTCTTGCATTTTTATGCAACCTTCAGTGATGGGCAAGTTACTGGGAAAATGTAGTAAGCTACACTACCTGTTACTCTCGAAAAATGTAGCTAAGCTACACTACAAGCTATCCCCAGAAAATTGTAGCCACCTGCACTACAAGCTACACAACAAAAGTTGCGTGATGTAGCTATCTACATCAACACTACATATATATAAATATATATCTCAACTTAATGTACAACCTTCTAAATAATAATCATTATAATAAAGTAATATAAATAAAAATCATAATAATAATTTAGGGGTGGGATTGAACCTAGGATGGTGGCATGTTTAAGTTTTGGGATGTGTATTAGAGGATTAACCACCCATTAAAAATGGGTGGAACTTGAAAATGTGTGTGGGAAAATGTAGTAAGCTACAATCCTTGTTACTCGAAACAAGTAGTGCAGCTTCACTACAAAGCTATTCCCAGAACAAATGTAGTAAGCTACACTACAAGTTATACGGGGAAATGTAGTTAAGCTATGTAGCTTAGCTACTTGTAACAAGCTACTGCCCATCAGTGGCAACCTTCATTTATCTGCGTATAGATATATCCCTGCTGAGATTTCAGATGTCTTTTTTTTGCAGATCTGTCCCCCCCAAAAAAAGCACGGCACACGGCACATTTAACAGCATCTGATGAACAACATGAATGGGGGATGGGAGCTGATCGTCCCAAATCAGATGTCCCTGCAATGTCACAGAAAAGCAATTATTTGTCAAAAAAGGATATGATTATTATTGATGCATTTGTTTATTTATGATTATTTATTTATTTGGGAGGGCGGGGGCAGTAATATTAATGTGGCTAATTGTATTTATCACATCAGGAGATTATGCTATAATTCGATATAATGTATCAAAACAACGTTTGGCAGGCAGAGCAGTGTGAAACTGTCGTTGTTTTGGATGAACATCATAGCACGGTAACCCTTTCTGTATACTGAACGCGTTTTGGTGTTCAAAGCATTATGTTACACTTAAGCTATTGAAAAATATCAGATCTACAAGCTCACAGCGCGCCACCGAGTGGCGCGCTGTGAGCTTGTAGCTCTGATATTTTTTGGAAAATTGTGAAAATGTGAAGCAAATCTTTGAATCTATTCTTTCAGGAAGAAAATATTTTTGAACAAAAAAACGTTGCTAGATAATTCTCGGGGTCCTTGCCATGAAATATATTGAGCATCACTGACACGGGCAGCATAGTTTTTTTTTCAGAAAAACTAGAATCTGTCAGAAACTAGCATCAGAAACAGAAACTAGAAACTGGTCAAAAACTAGAATCTACTAGTGTCAGAAACGACAATCAGGTGTCAAATAGAATATACTCTTAGATTTGTGCATAATTTTCACAGTATTTAAAAAAATATATATATATCAGATCTGATATTTTTCAATAGCTAAAGTGTAACATAATAATGTAACACCAAAATGCGTTCACTACAGAATGGGTGTTTTTAAGCTGTTGAAAAATAGCAGATCTACAAGCTCATATCGCGCCACCGAGTGGCGCGATATGAGCTTGTAGTTCTGCTATTTTTGAAAAATTGTGAAAATGTGCTGCAGATCTCTGAA
Organism: Benthosema pterotum; assembly: GCA_039105355.1. Lineage (NCBI taxonomy): Eukaryota > Metazoa > Chordata > Actinopteri > Myctophiformes > Myctophidae > Benthosema > Benthosema pterotum. Next base: position 42,409,813 of record CM076983.1, on the reverse strand, counting down.
TACATTATTTTGGAAGCAAACATTTTCAACTCAAATTTTTGCTTCTGGAGTACCCTTGAACAACATGTTTTCAGATGGGGGGTCTGCAGCCAAATATGGATAATTCTGGTGAAATATGTTAAGCATCACTGACACAGGAACACAGATTTTTCAGAGAAACTAGAATCTAGTGTCAGGAACTATAGAATCTAGTGTCAAAAACTCGATTCTAGCGTCAGAAACTAGATTCTAGTGTCAAAAAGTAGATCCTAGCATCAGAAACTATTTAGTGCCAACAACTGGAATCTAGTGTCGGAAACTACTGTAGAATCTAGCGTCAAAAGCTAGAATGTTGCTGCAGCTATAATCTGGTGTCAGGAACTACTGTACAATCTGGTGTCAGAAAGTCGAATCGAGGGTGAGGACACAATGGGTTAATGTGTGACAGATGTGTGACAGATCCCAGGTGGCCTGACAGCTGTGATGTGATGCCTGTGTTGACGAATACATAGCCTGGGATGGAACACAGGGAGGGTAGGAGCACAGAGGAGCCATGAGTGGAGCATACAGTGCATGCAGGGGCGTTTTTGCCATTAGGCAGACTAGGCAGTTGCCTACGGCGCCATGAGAGGAGGGGGGCGACCATGAGGGGAGAGGGGGGCGACCACCAGACATGCTTTAAAAGGCAAGCTAATAAGCCTAATATGGATAAATACATCATACTTATCATCTATGACTAGAATTGAGCATTTAAAACACATATACTATACTGTTATTTAGTTTAAAAATAGTTCATAATTTTCTCCCTTGGGAGGTGCCATTTTACAGGAGATTTTCTCTGGAGCCCCCCATTTGGTAAGGGGGGCTCCAGGGAAAATCTTGCCTATATAGGCCTCCAAAATGCTTAGAAACGCTACTGAGTACATGGTCATAAAACTGAGAGATGGATGGAGGAAAGGAGGAACCCATGGATGCACGAAGATGGCAGCGCGAAGGAGAGAAGAAGTGAAACATAGAGACAGAGAGGTAGGTGGGATTATGGAGAATATGAAAAAGGGGAGAGAGAGAGAGAGAGAGAGAGAGAGAGAGGAGAGAGAGAGAGAGAGAGAGGATCAGGGGTGGATATACATGTCCCATTTGGAGGGGCGAGAGAAAATGGTATGGGTGCGGCTTCATCAAAAGTCGCACCCAAAAAATGGTATGGGTGCGGCTTCATCGCCCGTATCGCTTCGCGACACGGGCGATGAAGCCGCACCCATACCATTTTTTGTTACAGGACTTAAGGACTTACGCAATTAAGCATCATCATGCCCTAAAACAGGGATGCTAGGTTGAAGGTGGTTATGAGCAGGCCTGGATGTAACATTTCCCAATTGTGTCAAGCCGCCCCCATACCATGTTAAGTTACAGGACTTATACAGTACTAGTCCTATACCCGTTATAATATATGGTGTAATATATGATCTGGATGTATAGGCCTAGATGACATTGATTGGGACTTGTTGATGTTGGAAAGCTGGATAGAACTTGGGCACAGAATTAATGTTATAGTCATAGACACTATTTATTCAGGATTCTAGCCTCGGAGGACCACCATTGGATGTTGAGTTTGATCTGTCAGACCCACAATCAAGGATTTTCAGTTTTTTGTCCACAGGAGAGATAAACTGGCAAAATGTTGGTCAAAATAATAATCATTCTACATTTTATAATTGTGTAGATTGAATGAAGTCACTCAGATGTTGAGTCTTGAGAGTGTAAAATAAAAACGTAATGGACCCCATAAGGGTCCATTTGGTTTCATTTGAACTACAGTAGCCTATTTCAAGAGTTACAAATCTATAAGGGTCCATTTGGTTACCAACTGACCATGTAGCTGTATGTGGACCACCTGGAATCGTGTCAGGGACCACTGGTGGTCCCTGGACCACCTGTTGAAACCTCTCTGCTGAATGGGATTGCAATAAACCCTGAGGTCATTACAATTAATATGAATATTAATTGTAAGGGATGTGTTCCAGCACGCCTGGCGTGTTTCTGTGGGTTTGCAAGTTTGGGGGACCCCCCAGAGACCAAGTTGTAGGCGATCCGGACCGTCGCACGTACACAGACGCACACGAGTAAATGTGGCGTTTGAATAATAACTTTGGAGAGGACTGGATGCCGTGGGCGGTCGTGCGTTAATATCCAGACATTGCAGTGTAGTGGTAGTAGAAAGAAGTTGTAGGCGAACCGGACGGTAGTAGCGTGTGTGTCACCGCGGCATGCCGAGAGTATATACTGCCTGCGTTGGTCAGTCGCAGACTCGCATAGCAGGCGGAACATCGACAACACCGCGCCGTGGCGAGAGAACGTTGCCTGTGTGGATGAGTCTGCAGTCGTCTGGAAGGCGAAACAGCGAGAGCAGAGAACACTGTACCCCGCCGCCGCGCCAATGGCTGTACCCGTAGGGGAGGTGATACGGCAAACTGTGACCACAATAAATGTGTCTCCGTGACACGTGATGTTACACGTGATGTTTTTTTTATCTGCATCCGGTGACATGTCATGTGCGCGAAGATTCTTTTTTGACACAAATGTATTAAAATTAAAATGATGGGTATAATGTTTGGTGCTTATGAGCCGCGCATATTGGTGCTGGATGACAGGGCTGTGTGACTCGAGCTTCAGTGAGGCTGTCCGTGCGCCGTGGCGTTACGCAAATGGAGACAATTGACACAGTACAGTTGCACAGGAAGTGTACAGACAGACACGCTTGCTAGAATTATATAGAGAGATTAGCCAAGTAGGCTAAGTATCAATGATAACATCAGTTGTTTTTGAAGTTGCAACAGACACGCAGCATGCATAAAGATAAAGGTCTGACTTAGAGAGTTTTCTGTTTTCATTGATGAAATGCTGTTGGTTTAGTGGTGACACAGCTGTATTTAGTTTAGTAGCAGTAGTAGTGTTTCACATCATTTTAAATATAAACACTTTAATTTGAAATATCTTAGGTTGTTTTGCAAGCCATCATGTTTGGTGGGGGGGGGGGGGGGGGGGGGGGGGTCAGGGCATTTAGGGGGGCATTGCGCCCCCCCCCCCCCCCATGCCCACGCCAAGATCCGCCCCTGGAGAGGATGATAGAAAGGGAGGTCACTGAAGAACAGAGAGAAGGGCCTCCAGGGAGCTGTCTCGTGGGATTGCCGTTCTGCGTATTCCTGGGAATTCCTAGCAGAACTCCGCAGCCGCAGCGTTCCGATGTTCTATTCTTAGCATCAAAGTCTGCTCATCCGACGGAGCACAGGAGCGACACACTTCGGCAACCGCAGCAGAAAACAGAGGGCATTGAACATCACAACGGGGATAATAATGATGATAGCGGAGTGACCCTGCAAACTCATGGCCTCCAGCTCCCATGCAGCAACACGTCATACACTATCACACTCACAGTGGGTGACCTGTTGCCACGGCACTGTACCTAGAATAATTGTGTTCCATATAGAGATACATAGCTGTACTGTAGTATATCATCACATAATATGTGAGGGTATGTGATACAATACAATAGAATACAGTACAATGTTGTGTTGTGTTGTGTTGTGTCGTGTTGCAGTGGTTTTCAACCTTTTTGATACTAGGGCTCACTATTTATTCAGAATTTGAGCCACAGACCACCATTTGAGGACATTTCAGCCCCACAGACCCCAAAACTAAAGATTTATTTTGCTTTTGTCCACAATTCCAGGCTGGATTTTGTGAGACAAAACAAAACATACAGATCAAAATGACCATTAATCCTCTGGTTATGTAGACTAATTAAGATCATGAATATTTTAACTCTTGAGAGTGAAAAATGAAACCAAATGGACCCGCAAGGGTCCATTTGGTTTCATTTTGACATTCTCAAGAGTTACATCTGGTTAACCAGCTTAGCTTGGGACCACCTGGAACCCTCTCAGGGACCACTGGTGGTCTCGAGACCACCTGTGGAAAACCCCTGTTGTATTGTATTGTATTGTATTGTATTGTATTGTATTGTATTGTATTGTATTGTATTGTATTGTATTGTATTGTATTGTATTGTATTGTATTGTATTGTATTGTATTGTACCAGCTGTTGGAAGTGCAATAGCAAAAAGTAAAGCTGTATCTTCCTTACTTCCTATACAGCAGCTGACCAGTTACACAAAGCAAAACCTGTCACTGCAAGCTACCCTAAGGAACTCATGGAACAAGGTCAATGTCGTGCGGGTGTGTCACACTAGCCCTGAGGAAGACTCCTTGAGTCGAAACATGTTGGCTTTTTTAACTATTTAATAAAGTACCTTGTTTTTATATCCCCTCTCCTCGTTTTTAACTTTTGAGTGCTCCGATTGCTGCCTTCCTGTTTTTTTCACAAAGCAGAAAACATTGATCCTCAATCTCCACAAACCGATCAACAAGTTCACGGCATGTTGTGTTGAAACGTGTTGTGAGCTTATGTTATATCTTATGTTGTATAAGCATCTTATGGCAGATGCTTATACAAGTTCGTAAAATAACACTAGAGAGTTAAAGTGGTAATTTGCCCTGCCCTGCCCTGGTCGGAGATAAACATTAGTATATGAATATGCAGGGCCTGAACGATCAGCATATACTGTAATGAATGCAGTAAATTCTACTAAATTCTATGTTGCTGATATTATATAATCAGCAACGCAAATGCAGGAGGAGTGGTCTAAGTGTGGAGTCGGTTCCCCTTGCACTCTCATTCTCACGTCCGGTCAACGTTCACCCATACAGCAGCTGAAATGTCTTCAGCTGGGATGTATAGATATCTATACAGTAGTTCAAGTATATAGATATTCCCCCTCATGTGATGCTTTTAAGGGCCTGATATGAAGCCTAAACACAGGGCTCACTGGTGTGCCATGAGGATATTGTTAATGTGCAGAACACTATGATTTCAATATTGTAACACTGATGATATGATAAATCATGTTATTGTATCTTTAAAACCTTGGGGAAACAAATGCATTGTATGAACGGCCTACCGATGAATAGGAATGTATGCTATGAATAGTAGTTATAGTATTCATAATCCACATAATAGTCATGGGAAGCACTGGGCATTAATTCTGACAGAAATATGACATGGATCTCGTAATACTAATGAGCGGTGCGCTGGTCATAGACAAGCGCATAGCAAGTTCATTCAGGAAACCTCAGTGCAGTCGCTGCTGGCCCTTTAAAGGGCCGCCTCAGCATCACATTCACATGATTGACTTCATCCAATCACAGGCTCTCACAGGCTATTTAAACTGTAAGTTTGTATTGCTCTTCCTGCTTGCTTGCTGCTGCTGCTCACTCTGATACTGCTGTTCTGCTTATGCTTAATCATTTTGCTGCTAACCCTCCTCCACCCCAGCTACCACCTGTAGATTTGGATCTGCCCTTTGGGTACGGGGGATTCGGAGTCCTTAAGGTCAGGACTGTTGCGCTTGATCTGAGTACCCAAAAAGCAGATCCAATTCATCCGCCAAACCATGATAAATATATTGCTTATTTTATATTCAATAAATGAATATTAAACCCTTCTTGAGTTGTCCTGACTGAAAAGTAGTAATATTGCACTTCACTGTATTGTCTCCATCAAGTAGCACACATGTATTACCTGCACATATTTAGTTGACGCATGTCTGAAAAAATGCATACTCTAACACGCCAGCAACTACATAAAGGAACACACTTCCTCAATAATGCATATGGCCAGGCCACAGGGCTGTATTGTAAAGAAAATGCTTGATGCTGACATTGCTTAAGAGGCAAGAGCAGAATTATTTAAGCGTCCCAAGACACAGACAGGACCAGTAAGTATATTTACTTTTCTAAATGGATATACTAAACAACACATATTTGAACATGCTGATTCTGTAGAACAGAGAACAAACGTATAGGCACGTGTGCCAACATTGACACAAGGGACGGTGGTCACTCACACATAGTGGCATAAGTGTGAGAGAGGGGTTTTTATTTTAAAATTAAATGTTTTAAAAAGGTTTAACATGTTTAATTAAAGGAGAATTCCACACCAAAACACATTGGGCCTCAATCTGCTTTGATTCCTGTGGCATGATAGATAATGTCCTTGACTTTTGTCGCAGATGTCCCATTTTCTACATTTCACCACATGAGGTCCCTGTCCAAAAGGGACGGGAGGAGAGGAGGAGGAATAGATTACCTCACGCGTAAAATTCAAGCGCGTGAAAAAATAAGTTTGGAGTTACAGAAATACCTGCAGCAGAATAAAGACAACCTGTGACGTTGACGTCGACGTTGGGACGGGGACCTCATGGTGAAATGTAGAAAACGGGACATCTGTGACAAAACAATCAAGGACATTGTGTATCATGTCACAGGAATCAAGATAGATTGAGGTCCAATGTGTTTTGGTATTTGGTATTCTCCTTTAAGCCCCATACAAATTACTTCCTGCATACAATTCCACATTCATTCAAACTGAATGGGGAGCGAGTCGGAGATCTGCGTAATGTAATGACTAAACATTTCAAACTAATGTTGATACAGCACACTGACTAACAGAAAATGAAAACAGCACCCCATGCCAAAAAGGTTACTGACCCCTGCTGTATTCTGTCATAATTTATTTATGTGTGTGTGTGTGTGTGTGTGTGTGTGTGTGTGTGTGTGTGTGTGTGTGTGTGTGTGTGTGTGTGTGTGTGTGTGTGCCTGCGTGCGTGCGTGTGTGTGTGTGTGCGTGTGTGTGTGTGTGTGTGTGTGTGCGTGCTCGCACACGCATGCATGTCCACCCGTGGTTATGTACCTGCATCTGTGCAAGTCAAGGGAAAAAGGCACGCCTATACCAGGCATTGATCTCATCCTGTGAAAAGCCTCATTGACATTTCTTTCGTTGTTTGAAGGTCATCTTGTTTGAAGCCAGCACACCAGGGGTGGATGTAGCATTTTCCAATTGGGGGGGGGGGGGGGGGGGGGGGGGGGGGGGGGTCAGGAGAAAATGGTAAGGGGGCGGCTTCATCGGCGATGAAGTCGCACCCATACCATTTTCAGTTACAGGACTTTTTTTAGGCAAGTAAAGCATCAATAATAACATCAGTTGTTGAAGTTGCAACAGACACGCAGCATGCATAAAGCTAAAGGTCTGACTCAGAGAGTTTTCTGTTTTCAATGATGAAATGCTGTTGGTTTAGTGGTGCCACAACTGTAGTTAGTAGTAGCAGTAGTAATGTTTCAAATCATTTTAAATATAAGCACTTCTGGGCATTTAGGGGGGCATTGCCCCCCCATGTCCAAGCCTAGATCCGCCCCTGCAGCACACGGCAAAGAACCCATGGAACATGGAAACTTCTTTAGAGTAAGTGGGATAAACATAGAACCTGGAGAACGTAATTATAGTTTCCCAAAATATAGCATATTTAGCATATAGCATTTACACATGGCATACACATTTGTCTTAACTTAACCATTATACTGGATATGGGGGGATAAAGCTGTACTGATATATCTTACAGTAAAAGCTTATTATCATTACATTAACACTTATTAGTTAATGTTGGTGATAAGTTAATGATGGTGATAGACTATGTTCAGCTGTAAGAAATATATGCGTTATTGTGATTGTGAAATTGTTTTGCCCGATAACATTTTGCTGAAGCTGACTAATTTGCGTCCAGTGTCATTTTCAATTATATATTAGAAGCAAATTATTTATTCATGCCTTGCGTGTGCAAATGATGCATGTATGACGTCCAGACATGTGAACTCAGAATGAACGCTATAGCTAGCAGCTGCATCCTGAGTTATATTGTAGTTACTGTGCTCAGTGACGTACATTGAAATTAATTCAGCGCTTCTGTTTCAACTCATCTCTATATTTTCGCGGTGGCCTGCGCCACCTAGTGGCCTGGACTTTTTTTTTTTTTTTTTTTTTTTTTTTTGAAAAGTCCAGGGCAGGCCAGGGTGCCAGGCCCAGGCCAGGGAAACTAGTGTTTCTATCCTTCAAAAAAGGTGTCCTTCACCAGAGCCTTCAAGTAGGAGAGTTGCCATATTCCCGTTCACTCCTGTGCGCCAGGGCGCTGCCTCGCGCTGCTGGAGGCAGTGTTGCCAACTGCCAAGATCCAAAATGCACTAGTGGCACTTCCAAAATGCACTAGAATGCGCTAGATGCTCGCCTGGAACATACAGATCAAAATGACCATTAATCTTCTACATTCTCTAGTTGTGTAGACTAAGTTGGGCTAATTCACATGATGAATATTATAACTCTTGAGGGTGTAAAAATGAAACCAAATGGACCCGCAAGGGTCCATTTGGTTTCATTTTTACGCTCTCAAAGAGTTACATCTGGTTAACCAGCCGCCCCCACCAGGGTGGCCTGGCAAAGGCAAAATTGTCCCGGTGGGAAAATATGTGCCAATCCGCCCCTGACTCTATGCAACCAGATACAGTGGAGAAGCCATATGAAGTGCATAGAAACGTATTAATGAGAGCGTGCAACACAAATGTCGCATTGCAAATGTGACCTTCTGGTCACACCCAGACAAGAAGTAAGTCACTCGTAACGACTCGTTATGGCCGACTATGATTATTTCTCCCCCCCCATCTGAAAATATCCCACGGGGGACCTCCCAGAAACAAAGATTGGAGTTAATAACGTTTGCTCAGACAGAAGATAATATACAAGGATGTGCACCATGTTTTAAGGATTTTCCAAAAATAGCAGAACTACAAGATTGTATCCCGACACTCGGTGGCGCGACATGTCCTTGTAGATCTGCTATTTTCAATAGTTAAAGCTAGTTAATGCTTGACACACCCAAATGCGTTCAGTACGGGGTGTGCTGAAATATCGTTAACGTGATAATATTGTATAGTTAGTTCCTCCCGCAATATACAGGTATATAGTATATCCCTCAGCAAATATCACGATATTTGCTGAGGGATATACTATATACCTGTATATTATATACTATATACCTGATAATTCCAGGAGGAAAAACAGCTGGCAGAACTAAAATGTTAACTGACTTCTATAGCTGTATCATTCCCAAAAAAACAAACACAAGATAAAAACAAAAAGCCTGGTATGAGAATCAGTTGAAACAAATAAAAGCTAAGATTAATACCTGAGGATATACATTAATATGTTTTTTTTTTGTCTTTTAGTTTTTTATTCATTCGTTTATTGTTTTTTGTTTTTGTTCTTCAGCTACAGTTACAGTATCATGATATATCGTTGATGAATTTCATGCAATATATTGATATATAGCAAATATCGCAATATATAAAATATCATGATACATTCATTATCGAAGGCCTAATATCACCACCTACATCGTATTGTGAGGTACCAATATCGTCCCAGCCCTATTAGTACACAATGGATTAAGAATTTTCTGCTTCACTACGATAACGAAGTAGGGAAAACGAGGGCTGTGTGTGGGGAGACATGGCATGAAACAGAGCTGGATTCAAAGCAGCACGTCGTTGCGGTCATGTGGTCAGTGAAGTGGAGCCAACTTTGCCCCATTCGCACGAGAACATCAGAATGCATAGAAGATGAATATGCAAATGAGTGTGAATTGAATAATATTTACATATACTGTAGCTTTCTTTCCAGCTCAAGGCAGACAAAGCAAAATGGCAAAGCCTGATGATTCTAGTGAGAGGAAGAAGGCACCGTCTGTTTAGTTAAATGTAACAGTTACTGTTAAATTTATTTATAAAATTTATAAAAGAGGAGGAAGCAGTCGTGGTATAGAAGATTGTATATGTATTTTAGTTTTTGATGTTTTCATGCCTTATTGTTATTTATTCACTGCATGACAAATAAAAATGCAATTTTCTATACCACATTCATAAAGCATAGATAGCGGTAGTCCCCACTTGGAAACCGATAATGGTAATGAGATACCTCTATAAGGCCATATCGCCTAAATAGGATGTCTGTAATCGGAGAGCAATGGTCAGCATTAATAGGTATTGATTATCAGACAGGATACCTGCACTATAAGAAACCTGATAGGGATGCGAATTGATGATAATGTAGTTCCGACTACAGTACCTTCAGCAAGGTCAACCCAAGTAAATGTATCCTTAAATACCACTGGAGTGCCATGATTTTTTTCAACCCTAAAACATGATCATCAGGTATTAATATTATATGAAAAGTAAGATTTTTTCCCAAAAGTGTACAGTGTTTGTTAAACTGTCATTTTTTATGATTCCACCCTACCAGTTCATTAAGTATGCCTGGTTTGCCTGGTGGGTGGTGATGGGTGGAGATCCACCTGAACTGAAGCCACACCCACAGCTTTAGTTGCATGATAATGGGGGAGGAGTTAGGGGAGGGGTTGAGCACATGGTGTCACTATATTGAAGTTTTTTTTCATTGGCACGTTTGGCTGGAAAGGTTCAGCCCCCAGGAAGAAACCCTAAATACAAAGGGAAGACATCATTGCACATAAAAAACACACCAAGGGGTCTATTTACATACTGTCACCTCTTAAACATGTACAAAATTGGAAAAAATCCAAGAATCACAGCACCCCATCCTTAAATACCACTGAAGACAAAGATCCATCTGATCCATCCGTCTGATTGGATGTTCAGACCAACAGCCCGAATCCCAAATCCAATGTGTGGCCTGGGTGTTCTTATGCAGTCTGAACAGTAAAGAAAAATATGAACAAGTCAAATTTGAATTACCAATCCAGATGGGGAATTAATCAGATTTTGGGCTGCCATGCTTTTCTGAGTAACAAAAACTGATTGAAGATTAAGAATTATAATATTATAGAACTAAAAATCGTGATATTTTTCTTTTTTTTTTTTATCCCAAGATCCAAATTAGAGAGCTTGGCTACGAGAGCTATATACCATGTTGTTTTGAGCATTCCTTTTGCACAATGAACAGAACTACTGTTGTTATAAACCAACCCCCACTATTCTGGGTGTATAGATAAGATAACCACATGCCTCCTCCAACACTAAACCACTTATTTATTTCACCTGACAGTGAAGGAGATACGCTGTCGGTGTACCAACGTGCACTCCTAAATAAACTATTCAATTACAAATGATAAAGTCCATTAGACTTACCGTACTTTCCGGCTTATAAGCCGCGACTTTTTCCCCGTGCTTTGGACCCAGCGGCTTATTCAGCGGTGCGGCCAATGTATGGATGTTTACGGCTAACAAACACTATAGGGCGTTCTAAGTCTAAATGCACGGTATGCACCCCAACTTTAAGCGGGCCTGAGCAGGAAATGTAGGGGGACAGGGCACAGGCAGTTCGCTAAGACAGACACTACTAAATGCATCATGGAAAGCAAACGAAGAAGTACATATAACGCAGCTAAAAGCAATCGAGCTGGTTGAAAAATAAGGAAATCTATCTGCTGCACGTAGCCTTGGGATCAATGAATCAATGGTTAGACGGCGGACCAACGCGAGGAACGCCAGCGCGGCGGAGACGCCATGAGCTCCGCCGGCCGCGGCGCCAGCGCCCGGACCACCAGCGCGAGCAACATGCTGAAAGCAACTTTTTCTCAAGTCTGCCAGTGGATCCTGACTGCGTGGAAAAGTGTCAAAACATCCACGAACGGGTTTAGAAAGGCTGGCGGCGGCGGCAGCAGCAGCAGCAGCAGCAGCAGCAGCAGCGCGATCAGGAATAGGAGGGGGTCCGTGGAGGCGGCAATAAAGACGCCTCGTCGAGCGTCTTAAACATTGAGAGGATTCCTGGTGGTCCCCAGCTAAATGGTGGACAGTTGGTTAACCAGATGTACGGTAGGCTACCTTTTTTCATGAACCAAATGGACCCACAAGCGCTCATTTGGTTTCATGTGGTTTCAAGTGATCGGAGTTGCGTATCTCCGGCTACACTCTATCCAGGCCTGGATGTAATATTTCTCAATCGGGGGGGCAGCCGAAAATGGCAGTTGGTTTAGTGGTGCCACAATTGTAGTTAGTCAATGTTTAACTACCGCTATAAGCACTTTGATTTGAAATATCTTTGAAGTTTTCATTGTTTGCATTCCGTCATGTTTGGTGGGGCAGTCAGGGCGTCTAGAGGGCATCCCCCCCCCCATGTCTATGCCTAGATCCGTCCCTGGTCTATGGCTCTAGCGTTAATTACATACAGCACGTGCAGTTCTGTAGTCGTTTAAATAATAAAAAGGATGCTTCTCAAACAGCATTTCGTTGCCGACAATCTCATCTGTGCAAGAACCCTTACATATGGTAATTGAGCATTAAAACACCGGCGGCTAATAGGCCAGTGCGCCCTGTATGTACTGTACACAATTGATTTTTTCGCTAAATTTGGCCGATGCGGCCTATTTTCAGGTGCGCTTTATAACCGGAAAGTACGGTACTTGGTTCCCATCTGACATCATTTTCATTTTCAACAGCCAGACATTGGAGGGACTACAACACCGAAACGACAGTGATGTGAGCCACATGTTTAAAAGGTGACAGTATTGATTAGACCCATTGGTGTAGTTTTTATGTGCAATGTCTTCACTTAGGGTTTTTTCCTGAGGGCTGAACCTTTCCAGTCAAACGTACAATAAAAAAAACTGTAATATAGTGACATCACATCATCAGCCCCTCCCCTAACTCCTCCCCCTTTATCATACAACTACAGCTGTGGGTGTGGCATCAGTTCAGGTATCTCCACCCATCACCACCCACCAGGCAAACCAGGCATACTTGCCCATATAAAAATGTCATTTTAACATATACTGTACGCTTTTTTTTTTTTTTTTTTTTTTTTTTTGAGAAATCTTCTTCCTCATATTACAATAATGCCTGATGATCATGTTTTATGGTGGAAAAAAAATCATGGCACTCCATCTTTAACCAGAAAGAAGCAATAATGACTTCTTGGTACAAGACCATTCGCCCATATTGCTTTCACTGAACCAGTCAAATCCAACCAAATCCACTGCTTAATCATAGGGGGCTTGAAGAAGGAAGCAATAGGGAGTAGAATTTCATCAGCAAATCAATATAACCTCAAGTGATCAGTGAACCAAGAAATTAGAGAAAGTTACAAGCATTGGTGTTATCAGCAATTATGCATGACCGGGCAAATCAATGACCTACTACTGCTGTGCTGAAACATGTACAAATATAGTAATAAACTATGAAACTGACAGAAACAGTCTTGATACAGTATACATGCACACACAAACACACACACACACAACACACCACACACACACACACCACACACACACACACACAACACACACACACACACACACACACACAACACACACACACACACACATCAGGGGGGGATGTAACATTTCCCAATTGGGGAGGGCAGGAGAAAATGGATGGTATGGGTGCGGCTTCATCACCCGTGTCGCTTCGTGCCACGGGCGATGAAGCCACACCCATACCATTTCTGGTTACAGTTTGGTTACACTTTTATTAGGCAAGTAAGCATCAATAATAGCATCAGTTGTTGTTGAAGTTGCAACAGACACGCAGCATGCATAAAGCTAAAGGTCTGACTCAGAGTGGTTTAGTGGTGCCACAGCTGTAGTTAGTTAGTTGCAGTAGTAGTGTTTCGAATCATTCTAAATATAGGCACTTTAGATTGAAATATCTTTGTTTTGCATGTCATTGTGTTTGGTGGGGCAGACTGGGTATTTAGGGGGCATTTCCCCCCATGCCCATGCCTAGATCCGCCCCTTGCTGACACACATAGGCACCTGTTTGAAGCTCACGTCCGACCGCTGGTTGTGTCTAATCTGCGTGTGCATCCCGCATGCAGACACATACAGTACTCCCGGCTTTTGCAGCTGTTCCAGATGGTTGCTGACCGGGACCAATCAAACATAAATCCCTTTCCAGGCCTCACAAAACTAACTTGTTTTGATTGAAAGGTTCTGGGAGGGCTGTAAAACTAAATTCTGTTATCGCCAGAAAGCAGAGGCATGTTGGCGAGATGTTTTTTCCTTCTTTCTGTCATGGTAATGCCAAGCTGCCTGTTGACCCACAACGGTCTTAGGAAAAAAAAATAGAGAAAAAAAGAAATCCTCTTCATGTAACTGTGTGAAGTTTAAAATGGTTCCTTGCTGTCCTTGTAGTAACCCCCCCACCCCCCCTCCTCCCAACAGTAAACTGCCATTATGAGCAGGGAATACATTTGTATGGAAGTGAGATTGTCCAATTTGGGGGCATGGAGTGGTGGGCTCTAAACACATGTCTGTGCTAATTGAATGTCACTCACAGGGATTTGGAAAACAAGTTGTAAAAAAAAACAACAGCCAATGTCGGACTGCTAGCTATATAAATGCATAATTTACTTGTGTAACAGTGCCGTGTAGGGGCGGATGTAACATTTTTTTTTTTTTTTTTGGGGGGGGGGGTGGGGGGGGGCAGGAGAAAATGGTATGGGTGCGGCTTCATCGCCCGTGTCGCTTCGTGCCACGGGCGATGAAGTCACACCCATACCATTTTCTGTTACAGGACTTTTATTAGTCAGGTATAAGCATCAATAATAGCATCAGTTGTTGTTGAAGTTGCAACAGACACGCAGCATGCATAAAGCTAAAGGTCTGAATCAGAGAGTTTTCTGTTTTCAATGATGAAATGGTATTGGTTTAGTGTAGTAAGTGTAGTTAGTTAGTAGCAATATAGTGTTTCAAATAATTTTAAATACAAGCACTTTGATTTGAAATATCTTGGATTGTTTTGCATGCCATCATGTTTGGTGGGGCAGTCTGGGCATTTAGGGGGGCATTGCCCCCCCATACCCATGCCTAGATCCGCCCCTGGTGCCGTGGTCTCTGTGAATCAGGATGGACGATGAAAGGATATCTGGAAGAGTAGGGGGAATTGTTGCTATGCAATCTGAGTAACAGTAATGTACAGTGCATGCGGGTACCCACACACCAGCCACACATATTATCAGCTACTGCACTATGAACTGCATATATTCTGGGATTCTGGGGAGGCAAAGGGGGGGGGGGGGGGGTGGGTTGTTAATGGGACCCTCAGTTCAAAATACAGTTCAGTGACTGAACCCCAATGTCCACTGCAACTAAAGTTCATCATAATGGCAGAGTATATTACATTATAATTATCTGTAGGACAGAGTACCTGTATGGTACAATGTGGGTATGGCACAGTATGTTGACACAACTAATACATCTGTATGGTAGAGTATGAGCAAATATAACTGCAGGCCTACATCTGTAATGGTACAGTCAATAAAAGCGTTTAACAATATGGTCGTAGTAAATCTAGCATCATTATTATTATTATTACTGTTATTAAAGGGGAACTCCACCCATTTTCAACATTTTAATATGTCATTAATATACCAGAGTTGTTGTGTGGACATGATAAAAAAAAGTTCCCCCAATTCTGTATTTCCTAAAAATGGGAAAAAGGGGACTGAAAAAAAAAAAAAAAAAAAAACATTAACATGGTGAAATACATCTGATGACATCATCAAGATGTATTTCACCATGTTAATGATTTTTTCTTTCAGACCCCTTTTTGACAGTATGAATGAATGACAGTATGAATGTAATGTATACTTCTGGCAGTGCGCTGTTTGACTTGTTGAAGATTATATTCACCCTTGCTATGGAATTACCTTCATCATCCCTAAAAGAGGTCAGATTCCGCATGCATCTGCTGAATACTAGGAACAGTATGTCTGATGGAAAACTATGATGATGTCGGCATGGTAGAGTGAGCTGATGATGTACTGAGTTGAACTATTGTGCTGAACATGTTTCTCGCGGAGAGTCGACCCTCAATTTGGGCCATGCGCGTTGGCATAATAAGTACCCTTGGGGCACAGGAACGGCTTCTTTTTGTCCGAATATAATAACTTATTTGTATATACGAGTGGGAACCGAACCGCCGCGCACTCATGTGAACGCAGAGGAAATTACATCAGTGGCATTTCATTACCTTACCGTACGTCGCGCTGATTAGAAGGATAATATGTCAGCCAATCAGAGCTCTCCTAATTGCTGTCATCTCCTGTAGCTCTAACTGTGATCCAGATACTGAATTAATTTAACCCTTTGTGTAATGAACGCGTTTTGGTGTTCAAAGCATTATGTCACACTTAAGCTATTGAAAAATATCAGACCTACAAGCTCACAGCGCGCCACCGAGTGGCGCGCTGCGAGCTTGTAGCTCTGATATTTTTTTTAAAAAAATTGTGAAAATGTGATGCAAATCTTTGAATATATATATTCTTTCAGAAGCAAATATTTTTGAACTAAAATCTTTGTTTCTGGGGGATCCCTAGTACAACATGTTTTCAGATGGTGGGGGGTCCGCAGCCAAATATAGATAATTGTGGTGGTCCTTGGCATGAAATATGTTAAGCATCACTGACACAGGAACATAGATTTTTCAGAGAAACTAGAATCTGTCAGAATCTAGCATCAGAAACTATAAAAACTAGTCAGAAAATAGCCTGGTCTAGCCCTCAATGATTTTGGCCTTGGGGGGGCGGGGGTGTCGTGGGATCCACACGGCGGAAGTGCTTCGCTCTGAATTGATCTCACTTACGTGTCATCATCTCCGGCCCCTCCCACGCCCGTCCACTGCTGTTCTACGTCACATCATTTTGAGCCACGCCCCACCCCGGAAGGTTGACACGCCCTCAAGGCCACTTTCCAACGCGCGTTAGTAGTCCAGGCTTTTCGTTTTCGCGCAAGGCGGACGAAAATGAAAGCCTGGGTGTCGAGGCTAGTCAGAAACTATAGTGTCAGAAACTACAATCAGGTGTTAAATAGAATATATTCTTAGATTTGCGCATCAATTTCACAATCTTTTTTTTTAAATATCAGATCTACGAGCTCATATCACGCCACTCGGTGGCGCAATATGAGCTTGTAGATCTGCTATTTTTCAATAGCTAAAGTGTAACATAATGCGTTGAACACCAAAACGCGTTCAGTACACAAAGGGTTAAATATTCATTTTTTTTTCTTTCTTTCTTTCTTTCTTTCTTTCTTTCTTTTCTTCTTTCTTTCTTTCTTTCTTTCTTTCTTTCTTTCTTTCTTTCTTTCTTTCTTTCTTTCTTTCTTTCTTTCTTTCTTTCTTTCTTTCTTTCTTTACCCTGATACCACATCAAAGTGGAGCTCACATAACTTTAGACTCGATGTAAAATGCAGAAGTCACAGCAAGCGACACAGTCAATCCAATCAGGTTGGCAGATGCTCTCCGCAGCAGGAGTTAAATGCTACATACTGCTGTCTTCCACCATTGCTATGGTTTCACCCTGGTCTTTGTTTTCCTCCTTGTAGACCAATAAAAACCTTATTGATATTTCCTGGCGCAACAACGGCACGTTACTCCTGGGGGTGTTGAAATCCACTACCAGAACAACATTATTAAGGCCTGGCCACGGCGGCCAGCAGTGGAAGCAAGGTACTGTACATAAAATGTAGGAATAGTTCCGTCAAAAGTCTATGTTATGAAAGACACTCTTATGTTTTATTGATCTACGGACACTATGTGCCGATCGACACAACTTTTCGGCCTGATGGATTGAAATGAATTCTTCACATCACAATTTCCTTATGTTCCCCTATGTTCTTTTCTGCCCTAATTTGACAAACATGAACTTGGAGTAGTGACTGAGCCAGGGCTTTTGGCACAAAGTAGCTTATTACCGGTAATAGTATTATTATGGTTCAAATGCTAGCCTTCTTACACAACATAATATTAAAGCTCTCCCTTTCTAGAAGATTGTTAAAGCCCCATTTTAATGGAAAATAAGAAAATAAATCATAAGTCTTAAAAATACCTTGAGTAACCCCCCTTCCCCCAAGCCCTGCCTAAGCCCTAATAATCTCCTAATAATATCCCCACCAGGGGCGGATCTAGGCATGGGCATGGGGGGGCAATGCCCCCCTAAATACCCAGACTGCCACACCAAACATGATGGCACGAAAAACAACCCAAGATATTTCAAATTAAAGTGCTTATATTTAAAATGATTTGAACCACTCCTACTGCTATTACCGTAATTGCCGGACTATAAGCCGCGACTTTTTCCCCGTGCTTTGGACCCTGCGGCTTATTCAGCGGTGCGGCCAATGTATGGATGTTTACGGCTAACAAACACTATAGGGCGTTCTAAGTCTAAATGCACGGTATGCACCCCAACTTTAAGCCGGCCCGAGCAGGAAATGTAGAGGGACAGGGCACAGGCAGTTCGCTAAGACAGACACTACTAAATGCATCATGGAAAGCAAACGAAAGAAGTACATATAACGCAGCTAAAGTCAGTCGAGCTGGTTGAAAAATAAGGAAAATCTATCTGCTGCACGTAGCCTTGGGATCAACGAATCAATGGTTAGACGGCGGACCAACGCGAGGAACACCAGCGCGGCGGAGACGCCATGAGCTCTGTGGACCGCGGCGCCAGCGCGCGGAGCACCAGCGCGAGCAACATGCTGAAAGCAACTTTTTCTCAAGTCTGCCAGTGGATCCTGACTGCGTGGAAAAGTGTCAAAAACATCCACGAACGGGTTTAGAAAGGGGCTGGCGGCGGCAGCAGCAGCAGCAGCAGCAGCAGCAGCGCAATCAGGAATAGGAGGGGGGTCCGTGGAGCGGCAATAAAGACGCCTCGTCGAGTGTCTTAAAACATGAGAGGATTCCTGGTGGTCCCCAGCTAAATGGTGGACAGTTGGTTAACCAGATGTACGGTAGGCTACCTTTTTTCATGAACCAAATGAACCCGCAAGCGCTCATTTGGTTTCATGAAGTGATCGGAGTTGCGCATCTCTGGCTACACTCTATGGCCAGGCCTGGATGTAATATTTCTCAATCGGGGGTGCAGCCGAAAATGGCAGTTGGTTTAGTGGTGCCAAAATTGTAGTTAGTCAATGTTTAACTACCGCTATAAGCATTTGATTTGAAATATCTTTGAAGTTTTCATTGTTTGCATTCCGTCATGTTTGGTGGGGCAGTCAGGGCGTCTAGAGGGCATCCCCCCCCCCATGTCTATGCCTAGATCCGTCCTTGGTCTATGGCTCTAGCGTTAATTACATACAGCACGTGCAGTTCTGTAGTCGTTTAAATATAAAAAGGATGCTTCTCAAACAGCATTTCGTTGCCGACAATCTCATCTGTGCAAGAACCCTTACATATGGTAATTAAGCATTAAAACACCCGCGGCTAATAGGCCAGTGCGTCTTGTATATGTACACAATTGATTTTTTCGCAAAATTTGGCCGATGCGGCCTATATTCAGGTGCGCTTTATAACCCGGAAAGTACGGTAACTAACTACAGCTGTGGCACCGCTAAACCTACAGCAATTTTCATCATTGAAAACAGAAAACTCTCTGAGTCAGACCTTTAGCTTTATGCATGCTGCGTGTCTGTTCCAACTTCAACAACAACTGATGTTATTATTGATGCTTTACTTGCCTAATAAAAGTCCTGTAACTGAAAATGGTATGGGTGCGGCTTCATCGCCCGTGTCGCTTCGCGCCACGGGCGATGGCCGCACCCATACCATATAGCTTTTAGGTATGGGTGCGTTGGCCGCACCCATACCATTTTCTCCCTGCCCCCCAATTGAGAAATGTTAAATCCGCCCCTGGTCCCCACTGTAACTCAGACTCACAGCACAGTGTTGTACTGCTGAGTAGTATTATATGCAAGAATAACAGACGAACGCTGTCTAACAACAACACTGCCTAATGATCATAACATTTTTTTATATTAAAAAAAAATACAAACAACTACTGTAGTTGATTTTTTATTATCAGTAGATTTTCTAATGGGGGTCCATTGGATAGTGAGTTTCAAGTTGGGGCTACATCAGGGGTGCCCACACTTTTTTGACTTGAGAGCTACTTTCAAAACATTTTTCACATTTTGTCCACTATTGTGAAAGAGAACTGGCAAAACATTGGTCAAAATAACAATATTCTCCATTTTATAATTGCATGGACTCTTGAGAGTGTAAAATGAAACCAAATGGACCCGTAAACACCTCATATAGTACGCTGTATGTTGTTTGTTTAGTTGTAGCTTTGTATAGTCTCGTAGCTTTTAGACTTAAGGTAGGGGAAGTGATTTGAAATTCATGGTGTAGTACCAGCCTGGTGCACTAGGGGCGCCAAACAGTAGCTACACTATGTGAACCTGCTGCTCGATCCTGATTGGAGGAGAATTCGCTACCACCTGGGGAACTTTTATTAGCTCCTCTGCTAACGTGGGGGAGGGGGAACTCCATATATGGTTTCCACACCTTATAATAGAGCATTTTAACAGAAAAAAATATTTTTTGGGTGATATCTGACAAAAGTGAAATCACTTCCCCTACCTTTAAAGTTGTAGTTTCTAGCTGTAGTATATTGTATTTGTATATATGTATATGTATATGTATATGTATATTGTATATATATTATAATTATATATATATATATTATATATATATATATATATATATATATATATATATATATTATATATATATAATATATATATATATATATATATATTGTAGTTGTATATATGTCCTGTCTAGCTGTCTGTTGCTTCACACTACTGCCACTTTATCACACTGGTTAGCTTAGCACCTTCACCTCAAGTTAGGTGTACAGTTTGCACTTTACTGGTCTGCTGCACTATTGTTTGTCTCGTCTATTGTCTCGACTTTTGTTATTGCACTGTCTATTGTCTTGACTATTGTCTTATTGCACTGTCTATTGTCTTATTGCACTGCGGAAAATGGAAATGCTATTTCATCCCTGTATATGTCCTGACATACACTGGAGTGACAAATAAAAAACCTTGAACCTTGAACCTTGATTTGGTTTCATTTTAACACTCTCAAGAGTTAGGCCTACAGATCTATGGGGACTGTCATGTGATCTACCTGCATGGTCTGTGTCATCTACTGGTAGATCCCGATCTACCTTTTGGGCAGCCCTGGGCTACATGAAAACACCTATGAACCACTGCTATAGGGGACTTTGCCCCACTCACATGCTGCGCACACCAGCAAGAACGAATGAAAGAAAGTTGAAAGCTTTCAGTTTCAGAGCACAGTACCCTGCTACTGCCATTATAGACACTCATGACATGAGTTTCCGTTGGTTACATCAGCTTGTGATTCCCCACAGCTTATACTTCAGAGCATCTCAGTTCAAAGCGGTGCAACACTGTATAGTAGTCGAGTACGAGACGCGAGAAGAAGTGCGGGGTTGTTGTGTCTCAGTGTGAATACTGATAAGTAGTAAGGAAAATGAATGATGTGTATTGTGTACTGTACTACACATACAGTACAGGTTACTGGTTGAAAACATGGAAAACTGCATGATTCTACTATGTGCCAAGTGTGGATGTGATATGTCCCATTTGGGGGAGGGCAAGAGAACATGTTGGAGGGGCAAGAGAAAATGGTATGGGTGCGGCTTCATCGAGGAAGTCGCACCCATACCATTTTCGGTTACAAGGCTTTTATTAGTCAAGTAGAGCATCAAAAATAACATCACTTGTTGTTGAAGTTGCAACAGACACGCAGCATGCATAAAGCTAAAGGTCTGACTCAGAGAGTTTCCGGTTTTCAACGATGAAATGCTGTTGGTTTAGTGGTGCCAAAATTGTAGTTAGTAGCAGTAGTAGTGTAGTAAATCATTTTAGTAGTAGTAAATCATTTTAAATATAAGCAGGTTCATTTGAAATATCTTGGGTTGTTTTGCATGCCATCGTGTTTGGGGGGGGCAGACTGGGTATTTAGGGGGGCATTGCCCCCCCCCCATGCCTAGATCCGCCCTGCTATGTGCCATGTCTTTGTTTATTTAGGAAGGATAATAGACATTAACTTGGAAAAACAAATTTGAGAAGCCAAACATCGCAGGTTCGATGCCAGGTTTCATAAAGTGTCGTAGTGTCGTTAAACAATCTACTTATCCTCAAACTGCTCCCACAAGAGACCCCGGTATTGCCCACTGCTCCCGTTACATACAGTAGAAATCAAGCCTGAAGGACATACAGTATAGGTATAGACCCATTAGTGTTTTCATACATTTTTCACATTTTTGGCATAAATTGAGCAATAGAGTGGCAAGTTGGAATCGCTCAAGAACTGAAGCTCACAGCCAATCATCAAAAGACCTCTGATCTTTAGATCTCCCAATAGGTCAATTATACGATTTGCTTGATCCACTTTTGACAAGGTCATAAAAGAGCATCAAAGAATTCCATAGCCTGGTTAAACCACTCACTCCCCACTGAAATTGCATTTACATTCATGCGAGTGGAGTCTGTGTGAACTCTCGCAAAAAAAAAAAAAAAAAAAAACTGACATCATCTCCAGTCTACAATCAGTGAGCCTGGATACAGAAACTAATTGCAGCTTTTTCAGCACATGCAGTATCATGTCTAGGACACATCACGAACCAAAGAACAGCTTCAAACCAACCCCATATCATTTGTAGTTTAGAAATCTTTTATTTTGAATTATCCTACATTCTTTCCTGTTGTGGAGAAATAACCCTTAATTCAAAGGAAGAAACAGCTAATTAATTTGGTATGACGTCTTTGGATGATGTCACACAGTACAGTTTAATATGAAAATGAAATTACTTGGAGATTAAATACAATTGGGGTCTACATATGGGCACAGGTTGGATGTGGGCAAGCCAATCTGTCCAATGTGTACATGTGGGCTAACTGGCATGGGTTTAGAGGCGGATGTAACATTTCTCAAATGGGGGGGGGGGGGGGGGGGGGCAGGAGAAAATGGTATGAGGAACATGTTGGAGGAGCAAGAGAAAATGGTATGGGGGCGGCTTCATCGCCCGTGGGCATGGGTAACTGGCATGGGTTCAGAGGCGGATGTAACAATTCTCAAATGGGGGGGCAGGAGAAAATGGTATGGGGGCGGCCCCCATATACCATTGAAGTCGCCCCCATACCATTTTCGGTTACAGGACTTTTACTAGGCAAGTAAAGCATCAATAATAATTTCAGTTGTTGTTGAAGTTGCAACAGACATGCAGCATGCATGAAGCTAAAGGTCTGACTGAGAGAGTTTTCTGTGATTTAATGATGAACTGCTGTTGGTTTAGTTCTTTAGTAGTTGGCAGTAGTAGTGTTTCAATTCATTTTAAATGTAAGCACTTTAATTTGAAATATATTGGGTTGTTTTGCATGACTGGGTGGGCATTTAGGGGGGCATTGCCCCTGCATGGGTTGGAAGCGGGCAGGCTCATATGTAGGTTCCACATGGTATACATACGGGCATACTGTATGGGTTGAAAGTGGGCAAGCCAATAGGTCCCACATGGTCCTGTTTGAAAGTATCCAGCTGTTTAAAGAGCTGATATTGCGGACACAGTGAATATGGTGCTGGCTATGAGAATGACATTACACCTGTGCATGATGAACAACACATAGCATCCCCCCCATAATAACGTCTCATGAGTCATTATGGAGAACAGGCTATTAGCTGCAAATTGCTGCACCAAGTCGCTTTTAATGAATGTTTACTCGATGCAAGTCAAACTGACACCGTTGCACAAAAATGACAAGAGGTAGTTCAACTTGCCACCAATTATTTTAGAATACATAAATCTAGTTTGCGTTAAGAAACATAACGCCAAACTCCTGACAAAAGACATGTCTCCTCTGTAGTGAATGGCTGGGCTGAAGCTTGAATCATTTTGACAGGGCAGTTATTTATGCAGAAATGAAGAAACAAACATGGCCGCACGCACGCACGCGCGCGCACGCACGCACGCATGCACACACGCACGCACGGCACGCACGCACGCACGCACGCCGCACGCACGCACGCCGCACGCACGCACAACACACACACACACACACACACACACACACACACACACACACACACACACACACACACACCACACACACACAACACACACACACACACACACACACACACACACGACAGAAGAAGGAAGATTCACCCAAAATAGAACTAAATCCTGAGCTTGTCCAGTCCAGCCCTTGATGTGCTTTTAAATTACACACATTGGGGTCTAAAGAATCAGAAACCGTTTTGCAAAAACCTTTGATTCTTCTACTACAGGGGTGTAAAACTGAGATACAGAGTGGGCCAAAATTTAAAACTGAACAAAGCCGTGGGCCAAGTTTGAACGAACTAACCTTTTAAAGGGGAATTCCACCGATTTTCAAAAAAGGGGTCTGAAAGAAAAATTATTAACATGGTGAAATACATCTTGATGATGTCATCAGATGTTTTTCACAATGTTAATGATTTTTTCAGACCTCCATTTTTTTAGGAAATACAGAATTGGGGGAGCTTTTTTATCATGTCCACACAACATCTCTAAGGTATTTTAATGACATGTTAAAATGTTGAAAATGGGTGGTCTTCCCCTTTAATTTGACAATGTCTCGAGGGCCAAATGAAATTACACGGCGGGCCAAATTTGGCCCGCGGGCCAGAGTTTGACACCCATGTTCTACTAGCTCTCTAGCAGCCATTCATTTCTCTCACGCACGCGCACATGCACACGCACGCACGCACGCACGCACACACGCACGCATACACATGCCCAAATAGCAGGCGGTAAAAATATTGATCTGTCCATCTCACTTGTGCTATTTGGCAGAAGACGTTAAAATCCACCATTGTGCCTGTATCCTCTAGTGTCCTGAACGCGTTTTGGTGTTTTATCTGTTGAAAAATAGCAGATCAACAAGCTCATGTCGCGCCACGAGTGGCGCGACATGAGCTTGTTGTTCTGCTATTTTTGAAAAAATGTGAAATGTGCTACAAATCTCTGAATACATTATTTCGGAAGCAAACATTTTATCTCAATTTTTCGCTTGTTTTCAGATGGCGGTCTGCAGCCAAATATGGATAATTCTGGTGTTCCTTGGCTAGAAATATGTTAGCATCACTGACACAGGAGCACAGATTTTTTTCAGAAAAACTAGAATCTAGTGTCAGAAACTATAGAATCTAGTGTCAAAAACTCGATTCTAGCATCAGAAAGTAGATTCTAGTGTCAAAAAGGAGATCCTAGCATCAGAAACTATCATTTAGTGTCAATAACTAGAATCTAGTGTCGGAAACTACTGTAGAATCTAGCGTCAAAGCCAGAGTGTTGCTGCAGCTATAATCTGGTGTCAGGAAATACTGTATAATCTGGTGTCAGAAACTCGAATCGAGGGTCAGGACTCAATGGGATGAATACAGGAGGCCACTTTACTGCAGCTATCAGTCACTGGGGACCCAGCAGAGTGGCTCCTCCAATTGGCCATACATACACGCATGTGAGGTCGATGCGCTAGCCTCTCACCACTTTTTAACAGACAATAAGCTCTCCTTGTTATAGAAAACAAAAACATAGATGTATATCTGTGTCTATCCATCCGTCTTACCTGCATGGATTGATTGTCTTTCTATTATAGTCTTCCAAGGAGTTCACTATTACACCCCCTAGATAGATAGAACCCCTGTCGATTCTCTCTCTCTCTCTCTCTCTCTCTCTCTCTCTCTCTCTCTCTCTCTCTCTCTCTTCTCCTATTATTCTCCAGACCCTGCATCTCATTGATTATCTCCTCTCTTACCCAGTGTTGCAACTTGGCGCATTTGTCGCTATATCTAGCTCTTTTCCAGACCCCTTAGGGGCCTAAATTAGTGAAAAACTCCTGGCGGAAAAATCTAGTGGTTTTTTTTGCTAGGAGTTGGGACGAAATTGGTTGACAGGTGCCAGAGATAAAACACTTGTTTTTCACCATTTTTCGCCTATGAGTCCTCCTTTCTTCCTAGAAAAGGACCATGGGTAACCAAATGGACCCTTTTAGATCTGTAACTCTTGAGATCGTAAAATGAATCCAAACGGACCCTTTCGTTTCCGTTTGGTTTCATTTTACGCTCTCAAGAGTTAAATTATATTTATACATCTGAATTACCTAATTTTCAAGAATCTACATATTTAGAAAATGCAGAAGAATTGCTATTTTGACCAACATTTTGCGAGTTATTTCTCCTAAATTAGTCCGAGAGACTACTCAACATCAAACAGTCGTCCTCTGTGGCTAAAATGCAAGAATAAACAGTGGGTCCTGGTATGAAAATGGTTGAAAACTCACTGCTCTAGCGCATTCTAGTGAATTTTGGAAGTGCCACTAGTGCATTTTGGATTTTGGAGGTTGGCAACACTGCTCTTACCAGGGTCACTGCCAGCCACATGTTCAGCCCTTCACAGCTGACGGACCACTTCCCAGAGAGAGGACTGGGGAGATCTTTTCCACTCTCTCTCTATCTCTCTCTCTCTCTCCAGCTTAAAGTGATCGATCCCATGGAGGCGGGGATGGTTTTAGAGCAGGAAGCCCAGCGGGACGCCGAGACGTAGGAATGATGAGGATGAGGGAGACAGACAGTGAGGGGGAGTGTGGGAAGGTCAAGGGATTGACGTACCAACAGAAAGTGACAGAGAGAGAAAGTGACAAACATTACAGTAGAGAGCGAGAGAGAGAGAGAGAGAGAGAGAGAGAGAGTGAGAGAGAGAGAGAGAGAGAGAGAGAGAGAGAGAGAGAGAATGGAGACAATCCACCGCATTGGCTCATTATTTTTGACTGGTCATCATGTCAGTGCATGCAGAGAATATCCGGAGAGGTATAAAACCACTCAGCCAACCTCCGAGACAAACGCACGCACACACACATACATGTGCGTGCTCGAATGCACTCGCATGCAGGCGAGCATGCACAGTTGCACACATCATTACAACACATAAAGGAAATTCTGATCTCGATCCCTAGAATGATCTAACCAGAAATATATATATAGATTTTTAATTTCACATACGCGAAAGATTATTATTGTCTCCACCGTAAGGTGGTGACATTTCACCCCATGTCCGTCCGTACGCCTGTCCGTGCAACTGTTACATCACCCAGAGGGTGACGTAACAGTTGCCTGCAGGTTTAAAACATAGTCGCCACCATACTGGTGGTGACTCACCACCATACGGGTGAGTCACCACTCACCAGTGACCGGTGACTGTTACGTCACCCTCACAGGGTGACCTAACAGTCACCCTGACGTGACCTGATAAGCTGGTGGAGAACTGGCCAGATCTAGTTATTTCATACAATTTCATACAATTTCAACAATGTTTGTTACTTTGTTTTAAAAGACACCATTGACAAGAAACAAAAAAATATGCTCATTTTGAGGCTTCACCAAATATTTTTCACTATCACTTGAACAAACACTATGTTGTGATCAATGTCGTAAGATAATAAGATGGGTTGATTTTTGAACACTACAAATATTCACCATCGCTTGAACAAACATTATGTTGTAATCGATGTTGCGAGATTATAAGAGAGCCCCTCACTTCACAGGGGTGTGATTTTGGGGTGTGGTTACACCGTTTTGAAGTGGATTTTCATGACAAGCACCTCGGTGGTCGGCACAGTGGCTCTTCAAAGGTCAGAGGAGACCCAGGAGGATCTGGGACATGATGGTTTAAGCACAACAATGAAACAGTTCATTTATGGACAGTGTATGTGGCCCTCTTTGTTTTAGAACAGGGGTTTTCAACAGGTGGTCCGGGGAACACCAGTGGTCCTTGAAAGGTTTCAGGTGGTCCCCAGGCTAAATGATGTAAAGTTGGTTAAGCAGATGTAACTCTTGAGAGTGTAAAAATGAAACCAAATGGACCTTGCGGGTCCATTTGGTTTCATCCTCAAGAGTTAAAATATTCATCATCTGAATTAGCGCCACTTAATTAAGGAGTTTGCACTGTTTTGTTGGCAAAATACAGCCTGGACTTGTGGACAAAATCAAAAGAATTATTTAATTGCAGGTGTGAAAATGTAATCAAATGGTGGTCCGTGGCTCAAATGCTGAATAAATGGTGGTCCCTGGAGTCAAAAAGGTTGAAAACCCCTGTTTTAGAAAGATACGGGTATTGTGCATCAGCATTTTTACCTACCACTCCTCTTAACAACTTTCAGAACATTTCAGTTCTGTGTCCTCGGTGACACAGAACCTCAAGCAACCTTCAGGCTTTTTAACATCTCAGCAATGTCTATATTTGGGCTGGAGGTTCCCGAAGAGCAGTTTGAAAGCGCACTCTGTAGACTCATGGCTGCCTGGTGGAGGAACAGAGGGACTGTTCGAAGGCTATCCTCAGACTTTCTTTCTGTCCGAGAACACAGAAGCACCTCGTTCACCTCCCCGTCAATCCCCCGAGACAAAACGAGGGGAAACACGCCACGCACACGCTCCATTACTCTCTTCCTCATCCCGGAGTCACGGCACACAAGGTTCAGCATAAATACACCTCTGGGAGTTAGCAGGCCGAATACTTTCTTCAGGAGGAGATTTCCACGAAGCCAGCCGGCGGGCAGCTCATACCCACGGAGGTGTCCTTGCTATCCACGTCAAACATGATGACGTCAAACAAACGGTCGTCTTCATTCACCAAGGCAGAGATGCGTTCTAGGCCGTCGCCGATCGTGACGGTCAAGCGGTCGTCGGGTCGGAAGCCAAACCAGCTCTTCGCTACCTCCAGAATGACAGGGTCTAACTCCACGACCTCAACCCTGACACCGGGTACGAAGTCCCGCAGAAACTGAGGCAGGCCTCCTCCACCGAGTCCCACTAGGAGGACAGAGACAGGGGCATCCTTCTTCTGTGGTGTTCCCACCTCAAGCAAGGCAAGGCCGGCGACCATGATTTCATGGTGAGTACAGCAAAGGAGGCCACTGTCCACTGAAAAGGAGGTGGAGGGAGTTTTACGAGGGACAGTCGGTTTAACCTTCTTTCTGTCCTTCTTTTTGTGACCGGATGCAGTGTGTGGGGGGATAAGGCGGCTCTCTGATTGGACAAGGCCGGCGTTAGACAGAAAGACGAGTCTGCGATAAAGTTCTCCACCTTCTCCTCTCACGTCTTCCACGTAGTACGGCCCACTAAGCTCACTCTCACCTTCGCTGACCACCTCTCTCCAGCCCAACTCTTCACCCGCTGACAGGAAGGGTACCTGATGGTCGGCTGGCATGCCGGGAGGAGCCAGGTCCATCACCGCTGGTGAGAGCTCTGCTTGGACGGCCTGCATGCCCGTGTACTCCTGGTTCCTGTGCATCGCTACGACGACCAACCGCCTGAAGTTAGCGCTGGTCGCCAGACGGCTCAGCCCCTCAGCGGAAGCATACTGCCAATCTGTCTCTCTGCCCTGCGGGACAATAAAAACGGCAAAGTGATTCGCACGCGGCACTACCGCGGCACCGGAGGCACAATCCCGCACCGTGAGCGTGTATCTGGGCAGACCCGTTTTTACGTGGCACAGGGTGAGTGAGAGGTTAGAGCCCGTCACATCCATGCTCGTTCGGAGCCTCTTTCTCAGTACGGAGTATGCCTGGCGCTCCTTCACCGCAGACAGGAGCTCTGGAACCCGGGTGAGCCGGGTTGGGGTTCCATGCTCTCCAAGGCATAGCTCCAGAATAGGTGTGGGCAAAGGCCGTCGGAACTTGGTGCAGATCAAGACGAAGACCGGCAGTGCGGCGGAGTCCTCTTGCCTTGCCGTGTCCTCCTCCAGAGAGTGGATTCTCACGGCCCAACCCCTCTGAACGAAGTGCTCCACAGCCAGCCTGATAACGCTCTCCTGGGCCAGAGTCACGCAGACATACCTGCCGCCCACGCTTAACACGCGGCTGACCTCGGTGAGCATTCTCTTGGCGAGCGCCCCGTCCTCCTCGGACGCCACGCCGTCCAGGGTAGCTTTGTCCAGCGCGGCTTGGTAGCTGGCATCCTCATAGGGCATCTGCGCGGCATCCACTCGATGGTAAGCGAGGTCGGGGCGTCGCTCGGCATTTCGCCGCTTCATTTGGGTCACCACTGTCTCGCTGATATCGATGTTGGTCAAACGCTTGTAGCCCACATCGTAGAGGCGTTCGCTCAGCTCTGAATTGCCACAGCCAACGACCAGCACCTTATCGGGCGTTTTGATGTATTTATGCAGCACGCCGCAAAGACGGTTATAATCTCCATACCACTCGAAGGCTTTCTCTCCACGATTCTTGAAAAAACGTTCCCAGTAGTCTGCCGAGCTGAACTCCTCGGCAGTGCGAGGTAAGAGGTTCATAGTGTGTGTTATTTTAACGTCTGAGTTGTTGAGCTATGAGTTGTTGCATGAGTAGTGTATAAGTATCGTTTGAGTGTACTTGACATGCTATATAAGCAGGTCAATGGCTATGAATATTGATATTGACGTAATATTCTAGAACCCATGTCTCCTGAACATCTAACACTCAACAAGGGAGATATTCTGCTTCTGGGTTGAATTATGATGACTAGTGTGACTGACAGTACGATTGGCCAAGTAGATTTGACAGCCTAGGTGATTGGCCGAGCTTCGCTTAATGTTATAACACCCTCTAACAAAAGCAATGATTCTCATGGTATTGTTTGGTACAGTACTTTTATTGTGTTTTTACTGTCTAAAAAAATCGACTGTGCAGCAATATACATTGCGTTGTAATCAGACTTCTGTAACATCATATCAATGATGTCATCAAAATGCTCATATGGAATGTGGGTGTAGGTACAAACAAATCATTCAGCTCTATATAGAGTATACAGTAGAGCGCTTAGCGGAACTAGGTATGAGGACTGCACATATGCCCATTAATACATCCGAGGGCTGCCCACAATATCTATCTAATATATCTATCTAATTCACAGACCTCAAAGTTAATAAAGCTCTAATTTGTCAACAGGACTTAAAATATATGTTATGTACAGAATCAAAGATTTATATTATCACAGATTAGCCATTGCCTGTTTCCTAGAGACTATAAAATGGAAGGGAAGGCAAAATACTGGCTATGTCGTGATGAAATCAGGTTTACAGCTATAAAGGTCATGTGTTCTGGAAAGAAAATGGAGACATTTTTGAGAAATTGTGACCAAATAAAAAGCAGCGCCCCCCTAAATACCCAGTCTGCCGTCCCCAAACACGATGCCATGCAACAAAACAACCCAAGATATTTCAAATGAAAGTGCTTATATTTGAAAGGATTATGAAACACTACTACTGCTACCAACTAACTACAGCTGTGTCACCACTAAACCAACAGCAGTTCATCATTGCAAACAGAAAACTCTCTGAGTCAGACCTTTAGCTTTACAGTATGCATGCTGCGTGTCTGTTGCAACTTCAACAACAACTGATGTCAGTTATTATTGATGCTTTACTTGACTAATAAAAGTCCTGTAACCGAAAATGGTGTGGGGTGCGGCTTCATCGATGAAGCCGCCCCATACGATTTTCTCTTGCCCCTCCAACATCTTCTCTGGCCCCCCCAAATGGGACATGTTATATCCGCCCCTGGTCCCGATGCCATATTTTATTTTGGTCTGCATGGAAGCGAGAATGAAAAACACTGCACCAAACACTACAAAGAGGATGAAAGTGCAGGAACCGCAGTAGGAGCAAAACCTCAAACTGAAATGGGTTGTATTTAACTCATACTAGGTAACATTTTCAAGTAAATAGATTAATTGCGACAGTATACCGGTATAACAATCTATAGAGGGTATGCATGTGACATCATCATACCATCATCAGTTAATGCCTACTGTGTGGCAATAAAACTACTTTCTGGCCTTAACAGTATTGTCTGATTGTATTAAACTATGTTTAACAACCTTAAACTCACTTTGTCACTCAACTTTGACAATTGATTTGCCAGTTGTGTGCTTGGGCAATTGCGCATGCAGCTACTTGCACTCTCATTTGAAACAGACACGCATGCATGCATGATTCTAGCTCCTCATGCCAGATTCTAGTCCCCCACGGTAGATTCTAGTTCCTCTCAGTAGACTGTAGTTTCTGACACTAGAATCTAGTCCATGACACTAGATTCTAGTTTGTGACACTAAATTCTAGACATATTTCATAGGAAGGACTCCCAGAAATATCTATTATTTAGCTGCAGAACCTCATCTCAAAACATGTTGTTCTAGGGATCCCCCAGAAGCAAACGTTAAAAATGTTTGCTTCCAAAATAATGTGTTCAAAGATTTGCACCACATTTTCACAATTTTGCAAAAAAATAGCAGAACTACAAGTTCATAAGAAGTTTTCCGACATACTATAGCTGTAAGCCAGTTGTGAGCCCGTTTCTGTAACGGGCTCACAGCTGATTTTTTGACCAAAAGCACTCCCAGTACGCAATTATACAGTGAACAACAGCTGCAATCACATCATGGTGTGTGTATGTGTGTGTGTGCGTGTGTGTGTGTGTGTGCATGCTATGTGCGCACATCATAAACAAACATAATACCATTAATTATACACACGTGCACATACAGTGTGTGAACGAATACAAGCACCAACAAACACACACATTGGCACGCACGCACACACACACAAACAGTGTGCATGTTTTCTCTGCAGCTACAGTTTCTTTGCTGTATCTTGTCATTGTTCTGCTAGAATAGGCAACTATCTCTCTCTCTCTCTCTCTCTCTCTCTCTCTCTCTCTCTCTCTCTCTCTCTCTCTCTCTCTCTCTCTTTCTCTCTCTGACTGTTGGGTTTAAGGTAATGGTTCGCAGGCTAGAAGGCCCTTGAACAGGATTGATTGATTGACTGATTGATTGAATGAATACATTATTACGGACAGAAATGCAAAGAGCAACAGAATATAGTCATGCATTTGGTCTAAAGCAGGGCTGGGCAATTATTTTTCCCAAGGGGTCAAATATTAATTTAATTTCAAGATAAAAGTAAGAGTAAGACCAACCATTTTGACACCAGGGCCCTCAATTTATTCAGTATTTGAGCCACGGACCACCATTTGATGACATTTTAGCCCCCCAGACCCAAAATTAAAGATTTCTTTTGCTTTTGTCCACAATTCCAGGCTGGATTTCACAAAAAAAAAAAAAAAAAAAAAAGGCAAACATAGATAAAAAAAAAGATCATTCTTTTACATTCTCTGGCTAATTCAGATGAATATTTTAACTCTTGAGAGCATGAAACCAAATGGACCCTTGCGGGTCCATTTGGTTTCGTTTTTACGCTCTCAAAGAGTTACATCTGGTTAACCAACTTTCCATATTTAACTGGAACCCTCTCAAGACCACTGGTGGTCCCCGGACCACTGGTTAAAAACTACAGTACTCTTTCACGGGCCGGTCAGAGTCAGCCTAAGGGCCGCATCTGGCCCCCGGGCCGCATAATTCCCAGGTAGAGTCTAAAAGATAACACACAAAAATAGTTGTTTTGTGTCCACAATGGTCAATAGTCATGGTCACAATGTTGATCAGCGAGAGAATGAAAGAAGATGATGAAGAAGATGAAATTAATGTGTCTGCTCTGTTGCTTGATTACATTAAATATTGTGTGGTGTCTTAAGATTATTGTGAACACTGTCGTGTGTGTAATGTGCAGTATCGTCACTATGGATAACGAATCCTAAGGCTTCTTCCTTGGGGATTGGGGTCTTCTATCTATTAAAAACATACAATGACTAGTTCCAGCCCTAAACCCAGTGACTCACGCTCCATTGTTATTCTTGCTTTCTATAAAAAGCCAGAGACAGTGATTTTCTCAGTCCTAAAGGATGACTGCAGTTCCTAATTAACCACGATAACTTTAGACATTCTGAGCAGGGACCTCACACGTTTCAAATGGTCACAGAGCAGACTTAAACAACGATTAGCCTCCACTGTGCCTGTAGTCTTTGACAGCTTGGGATTAGGTTTATATTATAATTGCAGATTGTTATCATTATTACAAAATCTGTAGATGGCATTCCGATTGAAAATCCAGTCGTTTACATAGAATAGAGTACAAATAGTTTTGACTGAATAAATCTTTGATGTTGTGCAGTACACTCTGGTTCCCAACCCACTATAATAACTGATGTTAAAATACAAGGGCATAAAATGCTGAAGGCAAAGGCCAAAGGTCCATTGACCCAAAAATACTAACCCTATCTCTAATCCTCACCCTCAGCATAACCGTGAGCATGTCACAGGATGGGCACTGATAGTGGATTTCCGTGCATGTTTGGACTATTGTATTGAATTGACTAATGAGACTTCGGAATATGGTCCTTTATTTGTGCTGGCATGTCCATTTTCAGCATGGCTGGATTGTCTATTTCAACCACTTGCTTGGTCAGAAGAACTTATAGGGTAGTAATATAAATATTTCATTTCACTTTTTTCTCCTTCTTTGAACGACTCCACCGTCTA
Organism: Benthosema pterotum; assembly: GCA_039105355.1. Taxonomy (NCBI): domain Eukaryota; kingdom Metazoa; phylum Chordata; class Actinopteri; order Myctophiformes; family Myctophidae; genus Benthosema; species Benthosema pterotum. The sequence goes on along the minus strand of CM076983.1, from coordinate 42,375,601 downwards.
CCACCAGGGAGGGGCTCAGGTGGTAGCTTAGTGTTTGGGAACCTCTGCTAGATCAACCAAAACATTTCTGTGCTCTTGTGAACACCATGGCACAAAACTTATATTTAGTTAGATATCCTTTTCACGATTTGCACATGAATAACATTCTGGGTGGCCAATTGAGACTATTTTCTTGTTTTTTTTTTTTTTTTTTTTTTTTTTTTTTATCTTTTTGCAACCAAACAACAGGTTTTTGTTGTTTAAGCCCAAACAACAGGTGTCTGCACCAACTATAAACAGGGTTAGCGCTTAGCTGTGTGATGTCCTGTTGTGAGTAAGGATGGAGATTGTTCATTTTTGAGGGACATTAAGCTTTAATGTTTTTTACTTGTGTGTAAAGCAAGCAAGGCACCGGTACGCAGTGTTCAGTGACCTGATGTCATTAGTCTGACCCCGCTCTGCTTACGCAAGAGTAGGCCATGGGCTACTTGTGCGCAACGTGCAAGTGTGCATCTTCCGAGTGCTGATGTAGCTCAGCAATGTTTTAAAAAATGCCATTGACAATGAAGAGGAATTAATGTTTGTTTTGTCCCTTAAACAAACATTCTCACCTATCGCTAATCAATTACAGTATGTCGTAATCAATGTTGTATGGTTGGAGTGCCCCTTACTTCGCATAGGTGTGATTTTTATTTATGACAGAGAAGTTATTGAGCAGGCTTATCAGATTGGCGTCCTTATCAAGCGATTTCTACCACTCCTAAATGAATGAGTCACACACAGGGTCCCTCCACGCACCAGTGGTCGACCTCCCAGTATCGGCAAAATGGTTTCGGAGTGGTTCCAACGGATTGTGTGGCAGGTAGAGCAATTGGTTTGCGTAATGACCATCGACCGTCCTCAAAGTAGAGAGTAGGGTATTATCTCCTTTCGGGGTGCTGGTTTTCTGGCCGCTCGTTTTGCTCATGCAAAAATACGCCATGGCGGGACTTATCAAGCCCGGCTCAGTCACCTGAGTGAGGCGCAGGATGTTGTGAGACCCGAAACCCAGATGGCCGTGGGATACATCACTGAGGATACGTCCCATGTACTGTAGATGCATGTAGTTGCAAGCAACAGCATTGGACAGCATTGATTACCAACTAAATAGGGTTGATTTGCGCCTACATGGTTCTACTTGCAACTATGAATTGATAACATAATTACGTTTGATAATTATTATGTTTGATAACATAATTATGTTTGATAATTATTATGTTTGATAATTATTATGTTTGATAAAATAATTGAACAGGTAATAGCTTGTTATTGGTTCATTATTTTTGTCCTTGTTGTCAATCACCATTCCTAGTTGCGATTAAAAAAAAAGTACAGAAAGCAACGTATAAACAGGTTCACGCCTGTACAGTAGGTCAAACAGGGCATGAGCTATGCCTTTCGAAGATCTTGTACAGCACAAGCTCTGCTTATGCATTGCCATGCCATTTGGCAATGAATTTGAGGTCAGGCACATCCAGAACCTGTCACCAATGGTGCCTGTGTCCAGGATCACATTGCTGCATGATGGCGCCGCCTTCTGGATCCCTTCGTTGGCCAGGTGTGATCTGGTCAAGTTGTTGATGACAACTCGGATGCGCCAATTCAGCTTGGTCTTCATTATTAAATCTAAGCAATGCTGCTGTTGGTTATGTGTTTTCAAGCCCGGCTTTTGGTGCTAACACAAACTTTGTCTTACACGAGCATTAAACATTAAACCCCAATGGCAATGAATGGATAATTTTGAGTGTTATGTTCATGTAAACGTTATCAGAAGACAGATCATGCTCATATTTTGGGCACTTCCTGTTTAGGCCAACTTGTAGTGCATAGCCTCCTTGGAAGCCAGGGTCCGCTGATTGCATACAGGTCAGCCAAGATCACACATAATACCATGACTGCTGGGTACTTCATATGCTTCATGATATTCGTCAAGTCTAATGCTTAATCGTGTAGCATGCCCCCAGTGACATCATATGGCAGCCAAGTCTGTGACTGTGTGAAAGCTATATTCCCCCGTGACAGCATGTGGGTCAATGAGCATCAGCATATATCATCATAGGACATCAAAAGACAAACTGCTTGCTTCAAGTTGTGATTCATTTGAGGGCGCTAGCCCCTACTATACAGTATAGCTCTTTTCCCCTCACAGAATGGCCGCAGCACAAACATTGAATGCCATTGATAAAGGGAAAAGTTTCATCATCTGTCCTCATGCGAATGCCATTGAAAGGAGACATTAGGTCAATCGTCCATCAAATATGATGTACATTTGTGGGAACAGGCATTCTGACTGGCCAGTAGGCCAGTCAGACTGTGTGCCAGTCATCTGGAGTTGATGTACGATGATAAGTGCGCCCCTCACTTTTGATCACAATTGTGATCACTAGTAGTTGTAGTTTTAACTGTTGAGCTCCAGTCTATATGCTCAGAGTTGTGAGTAGTGGCAGTAAGGTTGCTACTGGATCCTTTGGCAGGGACTGGTAGTATGGCTTATGGCTCCAGAAATTCTCCTGGTAATTCTCCTGGTAATTGTCCTGGTAATTCTCCCTGGCAATTGTCCTGGCAATTCTCCTGCTGCCGACGCAGCTGCCGTCTCATCTTTCTTGACATTATTTGCTCGAAATCATCCAACGAGGGCTTTCGATAGGCATATTCTGACCGGACCGGTGAGGGTTTCCGATAAGCAGATTCTGACAGGTCAGGGAAGGGCTCGCCAGCCGCCTCGTACGCCTGTCGCCACTCATCGTGACTGGCGGTAACCTTCTGCATTATCGCGGCCGTCCACAGCAAGGCGGGGCACTCCGAGTTGTCGCCGATGCGCCTGACACTGTCGTAGTGGTTGCCATGGCGATATGCAATGTGTAGTTCTTTGCACTGTCGCTCCTCTGTGCCGTTTACTTCCCACAGCGGCTTAGAAACCTGATGGATGACCACTTTTAGCTGCTGCTTGCGGGCGAACGCCACAATGGCCTCGTGGCCGGCGAATGTACCGGACTCGGAGAGGTTACACAGGTAGTCTGTGAAGGGCTTGTCCTTCGGCAGAAAGGGCTCAAAGTCTTGCTGATGGGTTATCATGTAGTGGACGGTCTCCTCACGCAGCTCCAGGTGTCTCCTAGAGTGACCTTCTAGCTGGTCACTTAGAGCTCTGAACAAACAGTTCCCGTCGCCCAGGACCTCTCTCAGCTGGAGGTCTAGTTTTCCGAGCTGGATGGAGATAAAGTCATCGCTCACTGTGACGCCGTCCGTTGTGCCAGCTTTGCCATGCGACGCGCCATTTTTGGCCTCCGTTTTGCCAGCTTTGCCATGCGACGCGCCATTTTTGGCCATATCTCCAGAGGCATTTGTGTTGCTTTGCTTTTTGCCTTGATTTTTACCTCGATTGTTGGGCTGATTCTTGCCTTGAGTGTCGGCCTGCTTGTTGGATTGATTGTTGGCATGTTTGTCGGGTTGATTTTTGGCACCCTTGTATTTATTCTTGGCTTGCTTTTTGTTCTTCCCCATTTTGACACCACCATTACAAGACGCTGTACGACCGATGTGTTTCTGCGGTGAACTGAGCGACTGTGTACGATCACCTACACTTTGTCGAGCTCTGCATGTGCATCCAGGTCTCTCACGCGTTCTTTCACTGATGATGCTGACTGCCGCCTTACATAGGCTGGTCGGGAGCTATGGTGTGACGTCATACATAAGCAGGGGTGGATCTAGGTATGGGCATGGGGGCGGGGGGCAATGCCCCCCTAAATACCCAGCCTGCCCCCCCAAACACGATGCCATGCAAAACAACCCAAGATATTTCAAATTAAAGTGCTTATATTTAAAATGATTTGGAACACTACTACTGCTACTAACTACAATTTTGGCACCACTAAACCAACAGCATTTCATTATTGAAAACAGAAAACTCTCTGAGTCACGTGACGTGTGACGTCACGTTTTCATGTCAAGGACCGCAAAATTGAGGCCATAATTACCCAGCAGGGGCTGGTTGAGTGATTAGTTAGCATGTGTGGGGAATTAACTATTTGAGTTTAGAAGAGTACTGTAACTTTTATACTGACACATGTAGATATTCAAATGTATGCAGTCAGAATAAGCCTGAAGACACCATGAATTTGCTTGAATATCAGCCTAATCGGCAGCTAATCAAATGTATTTTTTGTTAGTTAGAACAACATATATATTTTAAGGTGATAGTTAAAGAGGTGTCACAAGATTAGATTAGATTATAGATTGTATGTGCATTTGTGTGCGTTTTAGGAGCTGCATAGCAATTTCAATTCCAACAAAGATCTCTCTCTCTCTCTCTCTCTCCCTCTAGAAATGAAGACCTGAGGCCAAAAATGTCTTTTAACAGTTTTCATAATAATAATGATAATAAATCTGTTTCTGTTAGTGGTTCTCTGCTCCATGTCAATAGTTGATTTAAACTGCATGGTACACTGTATATCTGCTATTTTTAAATAGCCAAAGTATATAAAAAGTATCCTTTTTAGCTCAAATTTACCATGACTCGGATGCTTTCTCGGTCTTAATAGATTAAAACCAGTAATGTGGTACACCCCCGCCCCCAAAAATAAATAAAAAATAAAATAAATAGGAAGGCAAATCCTTGAATAGAGTAGATTCCGTCTGAGAAGTGGAGCAAAATGCCTTTGATGTACGCTAAATGCATTAGCCTGCTTTCATTTACCCCAGGATAGGATTTCAGCCTTAGTTTGCTAAGGTTTAAGTTTGAATCAAGGATTATTTATTTTTGTCACTTTCTGTAGCCAAATTAATTCCCTCCCACTTTTTTTTTGTAGTTTTTCTCCTATTCGATAGTAATTCATGGTGGGAAAGATTAATTTCTAAACTAAACAAAAGGCGTGCATGACTTTGTATGACCTATAATCACTGGAGTAATACTGGTATATTATATATTATATTTTTAATCTGTAGACAATGCTTTATTCTAATAATTTATGTAAACAAACAAAGACAAAAATGTGCATGCATGCACACAAGAGGCAGGCAAACGGAAAATGGACACATGCACAAACACAAGCAAACGCACGGACACATGCACACGCATGCATGCACAGATACGCACACAATGGGGTTGAACGCATAGTCAGTGAGTATCCTTGGTTCCTGTAACATGGTAACAAGCAGGGGCGGATCTAGGCATGGGCATGGGGGGGGGGCAATGTCCCCCTAAATGCCCAGACTGCCCCACCAAACATGACAACATGCAAAACAGCCCAGCATATTTCGAATTAAAGTGCTTATAATTAAAATGATTTTAAACACTACTACTGCAACTAACTAACTACAGCGGTGTCACCACTAAACCAACAGCATTTCATCATTGAAAACAGAAAACTCTCTGAGTCAGACCTTTAGCTTTATGCATGCTGCGTGTCTGTTGCAACTTCAACAACAACTGATGTTATTATTGATGCTTTACTTGACTAATAGAAGTCCTGTAACTGAAAATGGTATGGGTGCTACACGGGCGATGAAGCCGTCCCCATGCCATTTTCTCCTGCCCCCCCAATTGGGAAATGTTACATCCGCCCATGGTAACAAGACCAAGCCAATCTCTCTATCAGCCTCCATTTGAATTCCTCGCCCAGCTGCAGCAGTGATTAATTTCTTAGAGCGGTCACCACTTCCCCCAGCCTGATAACACTGCTTTGATATTCACACAACACTCTACCCAGACCCTATCTCTCTCTCTCTCTCTCTCTATCTCTCTCTCTCTCTCTCTCTCTCTCTCTCTCCTCTCTCTCTCTCTCTCTCTCTCTCTCTCTCTCTCTACTAGCTGGAAGCTATCTCTAAGTCATGCATGCACACGTGTGCATTTGCATTTCTACAGTATGTGCTTGTGAGCACGGCAACATTTCTACGACAGCATGCAGAAAATAATATATATCAGGAATAATTTCAATTTTAACCCATAAACCTAACCTCTAATTAGAGGTTAGGTTCAGGGTTTAGGATTAAGGGCTTTTCGGACCGGGAGTTGGATCAGCGTCATTTCTGCTTCAGGTCTGCTCAAGAGGGGGGTGATAATAACGTGAGCATTGAAACAAAAAAAGCTAAACAGAAATATAGTGAATTGCGGGCGGAATCGTGGGCGTGCGCCCACGATTCCGCCCTGACGGGTTCATTTGGATGGATTTGTACGCTCTCAGAAAAAAAAGAAGCGTCTGAACAAATCCATTAACATGGTGAAAATACATCTTGATGATGTCATCAAGATGTTTCACCATGTTAGTGATTTTCTTCAGACCTACATTTCTTGGGAACACAGAATAGAGGAGACTTTTTTATCATGTCCACCCAGCACCTCTAGGGTATACTAAAGACATATTAGAATGTTGAAAATGGGTTTATATGGTAAACCTATGCCTAATTTTGCAAAGCTTTTTTTAAAACCATAAAACAAACCATTTTCTTTTGTGGGGTCCAGGAAAACGATCCTCACAATTACTATTTTTCTCAATTTGTATTCTCCTTGTGTCAGGGAGGCATATAGCACCTCAAAAGATGAATCCCTTGAGATGCATCATCGCATTTCCGAGCAGGTCCTACAAACAAACTACAAACAGTACAATACACACAAAAATTATAGCTCAAGACAAGACACAAGCTCTCCCAAAGCCAGCCGCAAAACAAAACCTTGCATACCATTTGAACCATTTGCAGTAAAACTGCATATGAATGAATGAATGAATGAATGAATGAATGAATGAATGAATGAATGAATGAATGAATGAATGAATGAATGCCGTTATTTCAGACTCAGGGTCCATAGAGAAAACACAGACACAAATGACATAATACAATACATAGAACATTTAGTAGAAGACAGTCCAAATGTACAGGTTAAAACAACATTTGAGACATTTATAAATAGAGACTTTTAAGCCAGTGTTTTCTCAGGCTAGAAGAGTATCTAGTGCAACTTTTAGCGGGATTATTTAAAATGACGATGAGGCTATTCACAGACTCATCTAAAAGCGACACATGAATCTATACATTAAGTTCCAGAGAACAGCTCGAAAGGTATGGACTCTTGCAGCAACAAACACCTCACTGGCACTACACCATCTAGGTCTTTTGAGTAAAATTCTCATGGCATCATTGTATGCTACTTGAGGTTTCTGAATACTTGCTTTTTGTAGTTTGACCACAGGTGAGCAGTGTAAAGTGGTGTACAGTAAGCTCTAAACAGAGTAATCTTAACTGCTTCAGAACACATACTAAACATATATATGTATATGGATACATGAACATGAATATGGCCCTCACAAGTCCAACGTATACAGTACATACACACAAACACGCACGCACACGCACACACACACACACACACACACGCACACACACACACACACACACACACACACACTTGGAACACATGTACGATTGCGCAACCAATGCGCAAAAGCCTTTAGAGCATCATTTGCGATGCAGAGGATCTTGCATACGGTATGCA